>CAHIKZ030001255.1:440000-566323 GCA_903632075.3 Acanthosepion pharaonis
TAAAACACAATTAACTTCAATAAAGCATCAACTTGAGGAATATTTAATTTTGATGTAGTTATTTTATTTTTTTTCATATTTTTTTTTTTTTTTGTCACTTATCGTTCGGTTAATAAACTGGCTGGCAATAAACAGTGATTCATATTTCCCGCATTATCGTAGAAAGAGATCGAGTATAACTTTTCCTTATGAAAAGATAAATGCGTAACTTAACCGACGTTAGATTTAAACAGAGTAGAGGCCTACGTTTTGGGAAGTTACATAAGACCTTATTTAGCGACTAGGGAATAAGGTCCTCTTCTCGCTAGGTATCTGTTAAAGAGACCCCCTTTCAAACTGTGAAGATCTAGATTATTTAGTTTATATTAAATCCAGTTGTGTGTGTGTGTGTTCTTATAACAATTTACTCTACATATCTCAAGAAAATCGATCAGTAAGAGAAGGATCCTTTTAATAAATTCTTGGAGACTTTGGGATTATTAAACATTTTAAAAATATTTAAATCCAACAATGGGTTTCTTACTTAAGATTAAAAAAGTAACGTTAATTTTAATCTCAAAAGAGATTTAATGACAGAATAGGCAATTTTGAAGATTTTAAGAAATTTATCTAAACGTCTAGATTTGTTCAAGAAATAAGAAATCTTTCAAGGATCTATGACAATGGAAATGGATTGAGAATGAATTGGAGCCACGGAAAATCCCGAGGAGTCCCAACATTCCTCTATGATCCTTGCCGAAATAAGAATCACTGTTTTCTCTAATCTAGTTAAAGCATAATAATGAATAAGAAAAACAGATTGCAGTTGTTGAACGGCTTTCGTGGAATGTCTGCAAGCTAGACCTGTTGGATTCTATAAGGGTCATTCTCTCACTTTTGCTCATTACACTAGCACCCAGCCCGTATCACCTTCTTTACCTATCTGCACCTCCTATCCCTGCGACAGCCTCACCAGAAATCACTATCTTGTTTTGTACTTTCACTTTCACTTTCACGGAAATATTCTGTTTATATAACATTAAATTATTTTCAAAGACTAATGGATACTCACTGCAATGCTGTTTACGGGTAAGTATTTTTGTTCGTAAAATAATGGTACAGATTACATATTATATACTGTCATGGAATAATCGTTTATGTACACAGCAGTGTTAGTAAGTTGTCAGAGTCACAATTAATATAGTAAATAAACTTTCAATAATTGTAGTAAAATTTAAAACTGCAATTTATTTACACTTATTTACCGAGAAGGTATCCATACCACCCAAAATATTTTCAACGAACGATACTAAACGAAAGTAAAATATATCACAGGTTGAAATCTTATGAAATATTTATTTTTTATTCTATATAAAAATAATAAAAATCTGTCTGTTGAAAAGGTAGGCTTATGATTAAGCACAGGGTCCAAATGTCTACATTTCTGAAAATAGATAAATACGACTTAACGTATTTTTTGTGCATAATAGAGATTTTTTTAAAAAAATTAAAGGCAAAAAGGGGGTCGTATTACACACGTACATGTTTTCAAAAATGCTTCCTCAGCATAAAAAAACAAACTTTCATTTGAAACACCAATATTACAAATACATCCAGCACAACAGATAAATCACAAAGAAGGCAGGCGTTGATAACAATTGTTTCGAAAAGTTATTAGATGTGTCGGTAATAATTGTTTCTCTCTTCATTCTTAATGAAATATAATATTTTTATTTTCATGGTTTATTAACATACAGAAATATAACAGAGCCGTATCAAACAAAAAAGTGATAGATTAATAAATACCTTAAAATGTATTACGGGGTATATCTAGATAGCACCTTTCCCCCAAAATACCTAGGTTACACCTTTTCTCCAAAAATGCCTAGTTAGCAGATTTCCCCTAAAATATCTAGTTAGCAACTTTCCCCCAAAATACCTAGTGAGAACCTTTGCCCCAAAATGTAAAGTTAGTACATTTCCCTCCAAAACCCTAGTTAGCACCCATCTCCCAAAACGCTTAGTTAGCAGATTTCCTCCAAAATGTCTAGTTAGCACCTTTCCCTCAAAATTCATAGTTAGCAACTTTCCCCTAAATGCTTAATTAGCACCTTTTCCCCCCAAATTCCTACTTAGCAGCTTGCACCCAAAATGCCTAGTTAGCAACTTTACCCCAAAATGCCTAGTTAGTACCTTTGTCCCAAAATGTCTAGTTGGCACTTTTCCCCCAAATGCTTAATAGGCATCTTTTCACACAATTGCCTACTTAGCAGCTTACTCCCAACATGCCTAGCACATTTCCCCACAAATGCCTAGTTAGCACCTTTACCCGCAAATTTCTAGTTAGCAAATTTCTTGACAAATGCTTAATTAGCACCTTTCCCCCAAAAATTCTGTTTAGCACATTTCCCAAAAAATATCTAGTTAGCACCTTTCCCCCAAAATGCATAGTTAGCAACTTTCGTCAAAAATGACTAGTTAGCACCTTCCTCAAAAATGTCTAGTTAGCGACTTACTCCCAAAATATCTAATCAGTATCTTTACCCAAAAATGTTTGGGGGAAAATATCTAGTTACCACCTTTCCCCCAAAATGCCAAGTTAGCACCTTTCCCCAAAAATGTCTTGTTAGCAACTTTACCCAAAATGACTAGTTAGCAAATTTTCCCAAAAATGCCTAGTTAGTACCTTTCCCAAAAATGTCTAGTTAGCACCTTTCCCAAAAATGTCTAGTTAGCACCTTTCCCCACAAATGCTTAATTAGCACTTTTCCCCCAAAAGTCTGTTTGCATATTTTCCCAAAAATATCTCGTTACCATCTTTCCTCTTAAATGCCTACTTAGTACCTTTCACCAAAAATGTCTAGTTAGCACCTTTCCCCCCAAATTACCAGTTAGTACCTTTCCAACAAAATGCCTACTTACCAATTTCCCCCAAAATGCCAAGTTAGCACCTTTCTCCAAAAATGTCTAGTTAGCACCTTTCCCCCAAAATGCTTAGATTGCACCTTTCCCCCCAAATCCCTAGTTAGCAACTTCCCCCAAAATGCCAAGTTTGCACCTTTTCCCCCAAAAATGCCTAATTAGCACATTTCCCCCAAAATGCCTCGTTCGGAACTCCCCCCCCAATTCCTAGTTTGAACCTTTCGCTCAAAATACATAGTTCGCAACTTTCTCCCCAAATCCTAGTTAGCAGCTTTATCCAAAAATGTCTAGTTAGCAGCTTTCACCAAAAGTGCCTAGTTATCACCATTCCCCCAAATGCTTAACTGGTACCTTTCTTCCAAAATGCCTAGTTATCACCTTTCCTCTAAATGCTTAATTAGCAACATTCCCCCAAAATGTCTAGTTAGCTCTTTTCCCCAAAAATGCCTAGTTAGCAGCTTTCCCCAAATACTTAAGTAGCACCTTTCATCCAAAATGCCAAGTTAGACTCTTTCCCCAAAAATGTCTAGTTATTACCTTTCCCACAAATGCTTAATTATCACATTTCCTTCAAAATAACCCTCAAGTTAGACTCTTTCCCCAAAAAATATTTTGGGGAAAAGGTGCTAATTAAGCATTTGGGGGAAAGGTGATAACTAGGCATTTTGGAGGAAAGCTTGAAACTAGAGATATTTGGGGAAAGATGCTAACTAGGCATTTGTGGGAAAGGGACTAACTAGGAATTTGTGCGGGAAAGGTTCTAATTAGGGATTTTGGTAGAAAGGTGCTAATTAGGCATTTTAGGGGAAAGCTGCTAAATGGCCATTTTTGTGGAAAGGTGCGAAGTAGATATTTTAGGGGAATGGTGCAAAATAGGAAACTTTGGGGCAAAGGTGATAACTAGTTATTTTGGAAGAAAGGCGCTACTAGGAATTTTAGGCGGAAAAGTGCTAACTCGGCATTTTGAAGGAAATTTGCTGCTGGACATTTTTCAGGAAAGTTGCTAATTAGTCATTTTAGGGAAAGTTGCTAACTAGATATTTGTAAGAAAGATGTTAACTAGACATTTTCGGGAAAAATGTGCGAATTAGGTATTTTGGGGAAAGATGCTAACTAGGCATTTTGGCAGAAAGGTGCTAACTAGGCATTTGGGGGGAAAGTTGCCAACTAGGCATTTTCAGCGAAAGGTGCTAACTGGGCATTTATGGGGAATTGTGCTAACTAGGCATTTTGAGGCAAAGGTGCTAACTAGACAGTTTTGTGGAAATGTGCTAACTAGGAATTTGGAGGGGGGAGTGCTTAGGAAAGTTGCGAATTAAACATTTTTGGGGGAAGGTGCTAATTAAGCATTTGGGAGAAAGGTGATAACTAGGCATTTTTTTGGAAAGCTGCTAACTAGGCATTTTTGGACAAAGGGTGTAACTAGGCATTTTTGAGGAAAGGTGCTTATTAGGCATTTGGGGGAATAATGATAACTAGGCATTTTGGGGGAAAGCTGCGGACTAGGCACTTCGGGGGGAAAGGGTCTATCTAGGCATTTTGGCGGAAAGCTGCTAATTAGGCATTTTAGAAAAGGGTCTAACTATGCATTCTGAGGGAAGATGCTAATTAGGCATTTGGGAGAAACATGATAATTAGGCATTTTTGGGGAGGTGGCCTAACTAGGCATTTTCGGGAAAGTTGCTAATTAAGCATTTGGGGGAAAGGTGCTAACTGGGTATTAACACACTACTCCAATGCCTAGTTACCACCTTTTCCCCAAAATGTCGAGTTAGCACCTTTTCCCAAAAATGCTTAGTTAGCAGCTTTTCCCACAAATGCTTAGTTAGCACCATTCCTCCAAAATGCCTAGTTAGTATCCTTCCCCCAAATATCTCTAGTTAGAATATTTCCCCTAAAATCCCTAGTAAGAAGCTTTCCTACAAAATGCCTAATAAGCACCTTTCCCTCCAAAATGCCTTGTTAGCATCTTTCCCCAAATATCGAGTTAACATCTTTCCCACAAAATTCATGGTTTGAAACTTTCCCCAAAATTCGTAGTTAACACCCTTCTCCAAATATGCCTAGTTAGCAGCTTTCCTCTAAAATGACTTGTTATCACCTTTCACTCAAAATGCCTAATTAGCACCTTTTCCCCCAAAATGCCTACTTAACACCTTTCTCAAAAATGTTTAATTAGTAACTTTCCGCCAAAATTCCTAGTTAGCACCTTTTCCCCAAAAATGTTTCGTTAGCACCTTTCCCCAAAATGCATAATTAGCACCTTTCCCACAAAATGTCTAGTTAGCACCTTTCACCAAAAATGACTAGTTAGCACCTTTCCCCACAAATGTCTAGTTAGCATCTTCACCAAAATGCCTAGTTAGCATCTTCCACAAAAATCTCTAGTAAGCACCATTCCACAAAAATATCTAGTTAGCACCTTTACCCTAAAATTCAAAATGCTTAGTTAGCACATTTCCCCCAAAATGCCTCGTTCGGAATTCCCCCCACCAAATTCCTAGTTTGCACCATTCGTAAAATGCCTAGTTAGCACCTTTCTCCCCAAATGCCTAGATAGCAGCTTTCCCCATAAATGCCTAGTTAGCACGTTTCTACCTAAATGACTAGTTAGCACCTTTCCCCAAAAATTACCAGTCAGCACCTTTCACACAAAATGCCTAGTTAGCACCGTTTTACAAAATTGTCAAGTTAGCACATTTCCCCCAAAATGCCGAGTTATCATCTTTCCCCCAAAATTACGAGTTAACAATTTACCCACAAAATGCCTAGTTACCACCTTTCCCCAAAAATGTCTAGTTAGCACCTTTCCCCCAAAATGTCTAGTTAGCATCTTTGTCAAAAAATGCCTAGTTAGCACCTTTTCCCAAAATTCCTAGTTAACACCTTTCCACAAAATTCATGGTTAGCAACTTTCCCCAAAATTCGTAGTTAACATCCTTCTCCAAATATGTTTAGTTAGCAGCCTTCCCCTAAAATGCCCAGTTAGACCCTTTCCCCAAAAATGCCTACTTAGTAACTTTCCCCAAAATGCCTAGTTATCACCTTTCCACTAAAGGCTTAATTAGCACCTTTCCTCCAAAATGCCTAGTCAGACCCTTTCCCCAAAAATGCCTAGTAAGCAGCTTTCCCGTAAAAAATGCCTAGTTATCACCAAAATTCCTAGTTAGCACCTTTCCCCCAAATGTTTAATTAGCATCTTCTTCCCAAAATGCCTATTTTTCACCTTTTCCCCATAATTTTCTATTTAGCACTTCCCCTACCAAATTCCTAGTTATCACTTTTCCCCCAAAATGCCTAGTTAGACCCTTTCCCCCAAAATGCCTCCTTAGCAGCTTTCCCCAAAAATGCCTAGTTATCACCTTCCCCTAAATACTTAATTAGCACCTTCCCCCCAAAATGACTAATTCGCACCTTTCCACCAAAATTTTCTATTTAGCATTTTCCCCCCAAAATGCCTAGTTAGCAGCTTCCCCTAAAAATGCCTAGTTATCACCTTTCCCCCAAATGCTTAATTAGCACCTTTCCCTCAGTATGCATAGTTAGACCCTTTCCCCCAAATGCTTAATTAGCGCCTTCCCCACAAAATGCCTAATTTCCACCTTTCCCACAAATTTTTCTATTTAGCACTCTCCCCACGCCCAAATACCTAGTTATCACCTTTCCCCCAAAATGCCCAGTTAGACCCTTTCCCCCAAAATGCCTACTTAGTAGCTTTCAACGCGCATTTTAGTTGATTGACGACCTCTTGCAAAATCGCGTATTTATTTGTTTTCGAGAGACAGACATTCGAAGACATTTTTTAAACTAACAGCGATTGGTTGAAAATTATCTTTTTACCTCATGATTCTTCTTAAATCTTATTTTAGATTTTATTTTTACTGGCGTTAATGAGCCTGCTGTGTGATTTTTTATGTACCCCTGAAATCTTTACACTTTTAGCTAATTTGATTATTAAATTTTGAATATTATTTTAATCTGTAATAGCAGTGGTAAGAAAAATTTATTAAACAAATACGTCGAAACTTTAATTCACTCTTTTAGTAATAAAGTATATGAATATACATGATAGAAAAAATGCCCAAAATTTAATAAAAATAGTTTCATCGTCATATTTATATTATTAAGAGGAAAGTGCAAAGAATGTTTTTTTTAAATTATTTTTTTAAATCCTTTTTTCTTTTTGGTACCTTCGAAATTTTTGGTTAAAAATCTTGTTTTCCCATGTCAACGTTGTACCATAAATTAGTCTGGGAAAATTTAGTGTCTTTTTATTACACAAATGAATGCAATTATTTTTTAAATGATTCTGTTCAAGAAAATGTTTGCAATTTTTTCTTTTTTTTTTTACATTTGTTACCCCACCCCACACACACTTATTTTATTTTATGAAATTTCAAGAAATTCTTTTTTGTAGCATTTTAATATTTATATTAGTTATATGGACAAATCCACGGAGAATTTAAATCACGAAATGTCTTTGGCTAAACAGAACTCCAGTTACAGAAAATCTCTGAATCATAAAATAACAATGCAATAGAACTAAGACATTATTTAATTAGCAAAGCTTTTAATTACTTTTAGAAAAGATACTATCATCTGAAGAAAAAATATTCGATGAATAATGAATTTTTACAAGAAATGCTTTTAGTTTTTATTCTTAATTAAAATAATTTATAAATTTTTAAGTCTTTCCAAATTCTGTATTAATTTGCTGCGGTAAAGTGATAATTTTATTAAATTAAGACTGTATTTACTAATCATAAATAGAAAAGCTCACTACAGTTCTACAAACCCCATTATTTTAAAAAGAATTTTAAATTTATTTCATGTCTGTATAAACGTGTAAGATTTTGTCAATACGGATGAACAAACGCGACATTATCAGAAAATAAGACCTGTAACTGTAGTAAAGTTAAAATTTGTTAATAATTTTCTAATATTTCTTTTAACAAGCGTCTTCGTAAGTTACACTGTGAGGTCAAATTACCTAAAATTTAATAATTAGATTCTTTAGACTATTTTGTTAACTTTTTAAGATTACTGGCTAGTTAAGAAAATTATATAAAAAGGGCGTTCACGTTATATTCGTCAAATAATTTTTATAGTTTTGCTCCCTTAACAAAAATTCGCAAACATAAGTCTATCGAGAGAGATGTTAACACTACATAAAAACACGCACCTCTGTATTTAAAAAAATGCTTTTCATCGATATTTTAAACTAAAAGTAATATTTGTTTCATATCAGATTAATTATACTTTAAATCAGCTAATATTTCTCAAATAGCATTTTAAGAAAGTATATTTTATTTTTTAAAGATTTTTAATAAGGTTTTTTTTAACATTGTGTCGACAAATTTGTCAATATGGACGATTTTACTATTTTTACTGATAATAAAAACTAATTCCAACCAATTTAAATTCTGTTTGAAATACAGCAAAGTATTTTGTTTATTGGAAATATTAAATGTAATCTTCTTTCAAACATCTTTCATTGAATACAGCCGACAAGTAAGAATGAATTAATTGTAGAAGTGGCCGAATACTCTTGGGACAATATAAAATTATGGACAATGTTTATATTCCTTAACTCCTACAAAACAGAAAACTGTTAGGATGCTGGAAAAACTTTAAAAATGAATTCAGTTTTCCTTGTCGGCAGTATTCAGTGAAAGATCCCCTCTCTTTCTCTCTCTCTCTCTCTCTCTCTATATATATATATATATATATATATATATATATATATATTAAGGTAAATTATCTTTATGAGTGAAAGTCCTCAATATCGGGGATAGAGCATGTAAATATAAGAACGAATACAGAGGTCAACATCGAGTGGCAACCGCCTGTTTCATGTTTATTTTTTCATTAACATAAAATTGTTGAAAGCAATCCTGATGATTACTTATATATATATATATATATATATATATATATATATATATATATATATATATATATAGTCTATTTTAGTCTAACCCTAACATTAAAGCATTAAATAATTATTATAACCAAAGTTCGTTGTCAAGTTTTTGAATTCTCATATACTTGTTTTTGATTGGTCATTCCAGCTTCTGTAACAGCATTTCCCCTAGCGAGGGGTGCTTGATTGATTTGAACTTTTTAAAACCATTTATTAGATATTCAACACCATCAAGTGTTGAAACAAAATGGCTATTTTTGTAGTGATTTTATAACATATTTATGTTATATATGTATATTTATATATTTGTATTTATATATTTGTATTTATATATATATATATATATATATATATATATATATATATATAGATAGATAGATATTAGTGGTCAATGTATATATATATATATATATATATATATATATATATATATAAATTCCCAAGAGTATAGAATCCAGGTAGAACTCAATGTCCAGGACAGAGTAAGAATGTAATATAAAAGGCTCAAACACTAATATTCCATCATTATAATTTATTACATTTAAACCGTTATTTAACTCCTCTCTTTAAAACTTCTCTGTTAAATTTTAATCCCCTCTTTTACCTTTAGGCTTTCCTGTTCTTCTTTCTTCTATTACATCCTCTCTCTAGAGCTTTCATACATTTCACTCTCACACTTGTTTCCCATTCCCACACATACACTTTCACTAAAATTTTGTTTTTTATACCCGGAGTTATATTTTCCAATTTCTTTTTGAATTTGTAGGTCTGATGAATTGGATCGTAATTACGATTTCAATATATAACCATGGAATATATATATATTTCTGATTACGTCGATTCGTCGGCGAAATATATCTAGGTCGAATGTTTTTGTAATTACCAATGCTCAAAAGTGCACATTTCAATATTTCATTCCTACCGAAGTATGTTTGAATATCGATATAGAATAAATCCCAAGTACTTATCTCTATGGTTTCCTATCAATTCAAGTACCTCACGAAATATGTCGTATATTTGGTTTTGTACGCACATGAATAAATTTGCTCAAATTTATGAATGATTTTCGTAAAGGCTAATTAAATGCATTAATTTAATTCAATGGCTCATTTATTTTACAAGTCAAAATTTAGAATTATTTGGAAAGAAGTTTTTGTTTTTTTAATAAATAGTTACTAAGCGGGCCTCACAAATCCTTATCACAACATCCCGTGCTCGATTTCACAATTTTAGCCTTGCGCCAGACTACACATAATAAATATTTATGCACATAAGAAATGAAAAGGGTATATACCTGAGGGAGTCTAAATATATATGAACAAACTGGAATAGAGAGGGAGAGAGGGGAGGGGGAGAGAGAGGAGGAGGGGGAGAGATGGGTGGGGGAGAGAGGGGAGAATTTATGATCGAAAGCCCTAAGTGACCTCTAAATCATTACAGAAAGGACGAAAGTTTAGATGTGGTGAGAAAAATATTCATTAATATGACACCTGCGGGAGAGTCGTCATAAATATTGGGTAAATATAGTAGCCAGACATATGTAAAACGAACCCGATGCTGTCAAGGGGCAAAATAATGTGGGTCTGCTCACCGCGGAATTGAAATTTGAGCAGATGTTAATTGTAGAGCGCACCGCAAGTTAACATTCATAGAAAGGAAGAAAAAAAACACCTGACGATCACCCTATGTTGCCACATTCGAAACGTCTTAGGTTAAAGTTGTGTGCACTATTCAACACTCATATGAAGTAGATGAAAGTAAAATTTGATATGCCTAGGTGTGCTTTAGAATGTATTTTGCATCAAAGGGTTTATCTAGGGAAAACTTGTTAGCAGTCAGCCTTGTGGCTGAGATAATTACCTTGATCAATTTGTTTTTCTGTGCCATTTAGAAGCATTTACTTTAATTAATTTCCTCCTGAAATATCGCTTTTTATTGTAACAGAAGCTTCGACCTTTTCATTTGTTTTCTATTTTCCGTCAAATATTAAAAAAGGGTCATTATTAATTTTTAACTGTTCTAATATTTATTTCCGTTTTTTTATCGAAACTCAGTCAGTCATCAATTCGATTCATGACTGACTAAGCAGATGATTTTCCCGCAGTAGGTTGCTGTCTCTTTCTGCAGTAGACTGGTTGCCAACCAAGGCTATACGACCCAATCTATCTTGCTATTCAACCCATAATTGAGGTTAGAGGGAGAAGAAATTGATTCATATTATTCCCAAGGGTATTTGCGCGTAAGTGTAAGTAACGGTTCCGACTAGAATTCGAACTCGGCTAACCGATTTCTCTATCTGAGCCATTATCCATTAAACTACACTTCACATCGCAATTCAGAAGTTGTTATTCTTCAGCATGAATAGAAAATAAACTAAATAATCGAAATTAAAGTGTAAACCTCGGACAAGATTTGAATTCGTCTCCCCTGTAGAATTCTAATTCTACATCATTTCAAATAGCTGAAAATAACTTGTTCAATTTTGTGCAAAAGGTGGATCACAGAGCCTTGATATTTCTCTGACTCCTGATTGGTCAGTTAATACTAATATCGTGTTTTCAACTACGTTCAAATTGTATCCAACTAGATTCTGACCTGAACGCAAATACAATCCCGCCAAAAATCTGTCTACGTGCTTCGAGCCTATCACACGACATACAACATTATAAATACCAAGCGACATTTTCTACTCTTTCTCTTTTTCCTCTGTTTTTTTCTCAAAACCACAACTATGTAGTTCAGTGAGGAGTTTTACGTTTGTCCCTGATGGGAGGACGCTATGACCCGCACACACGTACGTGCGAACATTGAACATCTCTTAAATCATCAACTACAAGCAACAGAAACTTCTGAGACCAGATAAAAAAATATATCTTCCTTAATGTCTTAACCATTTCAAATAACAGTTAAAAGTGAATAACTCCTGCTATTAATTTCAACTCTTACTATATAAAAATCACACATTTGATTGTTTTGTATGTCATACAGTAAAATGAAGATTGTTTGTTATTATAAAAACAGTTTTGGTGTTGCTTTTTTTTGGGTGCTTTTCGTTTGCTGACACATTTGTAAAGTAAAAAAATGTACGGATTTAATTGAGGCGGTTCAATACCGCTACACCCGTTTCTGCTTGTCAACCTCTCTTTCCATGACAGTGATTTACAAGATTTAGATTTACTAACAAGCACTAAGGGTTACAAAGGACATGAAGTAATGGAGACCCATAATTATCCACGCCTTGAAGGAACACGACACATAGAAGAAGCAGACGTCGCTTCTGATTGCTATTTCGCGGCCATCTTGTTTGTTTTTCGTAGTATTAGATGTAACAGTCTATGAATTTTTATGAAGCATTTTCATTAGTATTAACTCCTTTCTTATATCATAAAAAATGTTGTCATATGTAAAAATTGATATTTTGTGAAATCTTTAGCGGTGTTACTCTTTCATGATTATTACCCGTGGTGCAATGGATAACGTCTCGGAATAAGAAATCGGCGAGCCGAGTTCGAATGACAGTCGAGTTCGCTACATTCACTTGCGCGCAAATAACCCTGGGCAAGGTATGAATCCGCCTCTTCTCGCGTAGCTATGGATTAAATAGTAGAAACCTTCACTCTTGGTTGACAGCCAGTCTAGAGGAAGGACAACTCTAAGTTCAAAACCGTATTTAGACCTGGCGAAGCACATTCTATGTAACTAAGGGTCGTGTATTTCACATTGACTCTATGATCTCGACTATGGCCAACTTCCTTGGTGGAGGAAATTTTATTAGCGGGAGGATGTATATTTAAGTGTGATATATAATATTGTGCAATTGGGAACATTAT
The DNA here is from genome assembly GCA_903632075.3 of Acanthosepion pharaonis. Classification (NCBI taxonomy): domain Eukaryota; kingdom Metazoa; phylum Mollusca; class Cephalopoda; order Sepiida; family Sepiidae; genus Acanthosepion; species Acanthosepion pharaonis. Next base: position 452,655 of record CAHIKZ030001255.1, read on the forward strand.
TTTATTGCCCTAGCAAACTAAATAGAAAATAGATAAAAAAAAAAGTCAATGTAGCTGTGTATAATGAGATGTCCTTATTTGTATGCACTGCGTGTTTAAAATCATATTGAAGATATTAAGTAATTTAAATTCGAGAAAAGTTACGTGTTCTTTCGGTAGATATATCAGCTTAGGACATTTGAATGCTGTGTTATTTTCAATGTTACACGTGGTTTGCTAAGAGGTTTATTGGAGGAGAAACGAGACACGTCTTCGACCTACGGAATCCTGTAGAAAGAAGAGATAGAAAAACATTGTGCCTTTTTCTTATACTGCTTTTTAGCAACGCCATCTAGTAGTCTCTAGCAGAAGTTCCTTGTCAAACAAATGGGGGTGGGTAAGTCTACATGTTTTTACGATTATTAAAAGGTTTTAACATGTGAGTTTTTAAATTATTTTTTCCAATACGTTTATTCTTTCGGGGATCCGTTTATTATTTAATAACAATAAAAATCCTTCCTTTATTTCATGTCCAGCAAAATATATTAATACTAGTTTAGTCATACTATCAAAAATGTCTGTCTTCTTGATATGCCCTAAAGTTTCAACTTAAGAGTTTTAGGAATATCTATGACAAAGTAGAAACAGTTTTCGTGTGACGCGTTTCGTTCATTAGGATTTCATCGGACGAAATTATGTGATTACACATGCGCATAAAGGAGAGGGGGCGCTGAAAATTTAAATTTATCTTTTTTTTTTAAATATGTGTTTTGTAAATTGATATATTGAAATTTTATATATCGTTTACCTTCATGTTAGTTTTTAAATATATTTTTCTAATTATAATTGTTGCAGCCTGCTCTTTCACGGAATAGGTATTTTCACTCTTCATCTTTGTAAACATCTTTCGCATAAGGAAAATAGTGCCACCTGGCATTGTCAGTTCAAGCGAGATTACTTTAGTATAGAGGTCCCCAAATGTTTTAGACCATCGACCACGTCATGGAATCCTTGGTTCCGAATCGTGTAAATCCGTAAACATGTACAAAAATATCAATAATTATTATTTCTTATTTAAGGGTAGAAATATTTTGACCTTTTTCATAAATTACTGTTTCTCGATAAGATTCATTTTAGCTGTACGTTTTATTTTATTCCGTTTGCATTTTCTATTTCCCTTTATCTAATAGTCATACTTGTTCAAGTAATAATAATAATAATAATAAAAATTATGTTAGCCTAAAATATAGATACTGTGATAAATATCCAGAAACAATTGATCATCTTGTATCAGGTTGTACGGTATTGGCACCCACTAAATATAAAACCTGACATGACAGAGTGGGCCAAAATCTGCACTGGAAAATCTGTAACTTCTACGGAAAGGAAACTGAAAGAAATTGGTATGAACATCACCCACACCCGGTTACGGAGAAAGAACCTGTTACAATTTTATGGGACTACACAATACACACAGACAGTACAATCAAAGCCAATCGCCCCGATATTGTTATTAGAGATCGCAAACAACAAAAAAAGGGCCTCCTTATTGATATGGCAGTCCCTGAAGACTGCAATGTATCTTTGAAGATCTTCAAAAAGCTATCAAAATACAAGGACCTTGAAATCAAAATCTAAAAAAACGTGGCACATGAGATCATCAACAATTTCTGTTGTAGTTGGAGCCCTCGGATTGACAAGGACTTATTTAAGGGATTCCTGGCAGTCCATGCCTTAAAGAAATAAAAAAAAATGATCTCAAGAGAACAGCCAACACCTTACAAAGAGCTTTATCTATGTAAAATATGTGCTTTTTTATTTTTTTAATTGCTTAGTGGAAAATGTCATGATGCCATTTTTGACCTTAGGTCTCAGGTCGAGACCTCGAAAGAAATGAGTACACACCAGAAATCAAAGGAAACAAAATAATAATTACGTAGTCAAGTGCGTGCATTTTATTAAGGCCCTCACAACGTATTTTAAAATCATCTCTGAATTTTTCCTGTTGTATACTTTTAGGTCACTATCTTATTTCATGACTGTCAAATCAAGGATATTAGTTTTGGGTCTAAATAGTTTAATCAGTCCCCCGGCATTTATTGACCATTTCTGACCCCCAAACGTTTATCGATTTATTTCGACCTCCCGGCATTTATCGAACTTCTGGATAGTTCCATCAACTTCTGAGAGGTTGAGATCGGCCACTTGTGTGAACCCTGCTCTAATACGACATAATTTTACAAAGATCATACTAAGAGAAAAAATTTTTCTGCTCAGTTTCCATCTTATTTCTGTTGCTTTTTAGCGCAATTCTCACGTCGTTATCTTACGAAGGTTAATTAAATAAATAACAACCCTTGGAATATTGTTACAACATGAAAAAGATTTGGACAAAATTACATTATTTGTTACAGAAGCCAAGTCGTTTCTTTCAGACAATCGCACTGAATCATGTACAAATGGTCCCTAAAAGAAGTTTCATTTTGTCACCAATGTCAATATCTTTTAATTTCCAGTCCAGGGCTGAGAAATCTGCCGTTTCAATTATCTCCTTTAACATATGCTCTTCTTTACCTTTCCTTAGTTTATCCCACCTGTAATGTAAAAGAAACGACTGTCATTTTATTTTTAATGAGCAGGTTTCGCCCGCTCGCTATCCCTTTGCAAAGATATACTCACAACTTGAAATCTTTGAAGCAAAAATTTTAAATGAACATTTCATTCGTAAATCGGTTGTAAACATGAAAGAAAGCATTTGTATTTATTCAGATAGCTAAACATTAAAATTTTAGCCATCTGTCTATATTTCTGAGATGAGGTATTATATACACTATCTACGTTATTCGGACTATTGTCCTCATCTTTGTCGCCATATTTATTACAACGTTTCGACCGTTGTACGCTCCGGCCTTCATCAGGTGGTTGAAAGTTCTCCATTGCCTTAAGGACACATGGCACAGTGGATAAAGGCGTTAGTTAGATCCAGTGACAGGACCCAAAGAGTGTGAGTTCAATACCCGGTTAAGGCAGTGGAGAACTTGGAGAGGGGAATTAACAGGAGATAACTGACAACTGATATCCATTAAACATGACACGTGGAACTAGAACAGTCTACCCCAGTGAGCGAAATAAAGGGTTCAGTTCGACATTCCAACCACCTGATGAAGGCCGGAGCGTATAACGGCCGAAACGTTGTAATAAATATGGCGAAAAGATGAATAAAGTTTTAGCCGTTATTTAAAACAAATAAAACATGGTGAAACTGAATAGCATTTAACAGATGTTGACAGAAATAAAATATATATGTATTTTTGCATGAATGAAAAACATAATGGTGAAAAATTTGAAATCAAAATGAATAATAGAAAACACACGCCAAAAAATGTTTTCGTTTGTAGTCCAGTGGAAATTAATATCAAGAAAAAAAAATATTAGACATTTAACTGGAAATTGTGAATGGATTTCTGATTAAAATTAATAGAAGAGGACAATCATCTATTCCAACTTGTTGAAGGCCAAGTAAAATGCAAATTTCGAACACTTTTCTGTGCTATATAAGACAATATTACTAAACAGAACTATTTTTGATATGAAAATCAAAACAAATCCTGGAATAAAAGAACGGTAATGAAGGACAGATAATTAATGAAATATACTTTTTTTAAAAAATCAATATGCAAATTAGTTAAACCTGAAAAATGATATTGCATGGAAGTTGAATACAGATACTGACATTTTAGTGCATAGTTTGTAACACTTATTAATCATCTCTCAGTTGCGTCTCCATCTTTGGACAGAGTGCGCTCAGGAGTGGTTCCGACAAAAGACAGAGTCGCAACTGAAGAAAATTATGCTGAGAGGGAATGGCTTCCCGAGGGCGCGCCCTCTCATTGCACTAGAGAGAGGGATTGGTGCTCGCACCGAGGCCAGCGCAACCGACGGCAATTTCTGTTCCGAGCTCGGAAGTATGTGCTCGGGTTCTCCACATTAAATCGAACTTGTGTCACAATGCGACTTCGTGCGTGTGTGTGTGGGGGGGGAGTAAATTCCAAATTACTATAAAGTAGAGTTGGGACTTTTTAACCTAAGAATTTGTGGGATAATTGTGCTCCGATTTCATATTTATTCATATAGGTATGTGGAACTGAATTGTACATGCGTTTATTTTAATATGTGTTGTCACCGTAATCATTCCAATTGTTTGTGTTTTATAAAGTACATTTGGTGCTCAGATTCGACTATATTAAGCTCGATATATAAAAGAACACACATAATGTTCGCTCGCCGTCCACATTGGCATCTTCACAGAATCTTCAAAATAATCTACTCCATATTGCTTTCACTCGTTTTTCGCCAAGTGCATAATATGCACACGCATCATTTCCTCGATTTCTCGGCAACGAATGACTAATTTCGTCTGCGTCTCAAGAAAGTGGAACTTGGAACATGTCCAGACATGCTCGGCTCCAGCGACACAATGCGTTCATTCCGGAAATTAAATTGTTATACCTCATAACTGTCATAATTTTATTTTATATGATTTGTGAATGAAGAAAAAAAATAAATCTTTTTTTTCTTTTTTTTTTTACTTAAACAAAATACTTAGAAATAATTGCGTTCCTGAAGAATTTTAACTCTTCTGCCTGAAGTCCCGAGTCCAAATTCGCAAATAGTTGGTATGTAATGTTTCACGGTAGATATAAAAATAATTACAAGTGTTTACCCACCGTTCAACCAGTCATTTTTCTCTATCACTGATCAATCGGTGGGTGGGCATTACGTCAATTTCTCTACCACCGGTAAAGCGGTAGTCAGGGCTCAAAGGATTAAACTTCTTCAACGCTATGCATACATTCTTAATATTCCTTTATACATCTACGGAATGCTTCAAATGAACTCATTACCCCCGAACCCAGTGAGGAGGATATGCTGATGACATAGATATTCATAGTTGGGTTAAGAATAATCTTGAACAGAAAATAAAGATCATTTATCAAGTTTTTCAAGACATAGTCATCAAAATAACCCTTTCCAAAATAGAAATTATGATCTGGAAATGGAATGAAAGCAGTGATGGCAATATGAATAAGTATAGAAAATGAAACTGAACATAGAATATACTGCTGAATAAGTTATGTTATGTTTTTAAGTGACTACATTTCTGAAAGGTATTCCGGTAAAAGAGTCCCAAGATTGTTTCCAGTGGTGACCCCATTGCTGCAAATTGCTGTAAAATCACAAAGAACTGTACCAAATAATAGAAACCACATTACTTGAGGACTACCAACAGCATCAACAACTAAAATGGATAGCACATGTAACTCGAAGCGAATAACCTTCTTGATAAATTTCAGAAAAAGGACAAAAACGGATGGTAAAGTGTCAACAGTTACTTAGAACAACCAAAGATAGTGGAGAACCATGATCGCACAGGCCGTGAAAGGATATGGTATGTAAAAGATGCAATAAAAAATAAAACTAGATAAAAGAATTGCTTCGAGTGAATATAAAGGACAAAGAAATAACAGAAAAATTCATGAGAGAAAGGAGGCATTGTGTTCTCTTGTAATCGTAATGGTTGGATAAGTTACCATCTGCCATAACGGTTTATGACAGTATATAACTTTCTATGTTTGTTTCTTTTTAGTGGGGAGAGTTGCATATGTTAGTGCGTTCCTTTGTACGTAGTCGCGCATGCCCAATTTGGTATCGTGTCCATAATTCTGAATCTGCCATTTTCTTTCTCTATTACACATCATAGTTGTTGATATAGTTTTTTTTTTCTTTTCACTCATTCTCTACAATCTCTTCCCGATTTAAATCTGCATTTCAAATTTCTGCAAAATGTGAGCTCTGTTTCTATGCAACTTATCTTCGAACGAAACCTTGTATTTTTTTTAAGAATTCATTTGTCTTCTTGCCATAATTCCAGTTCAAACAGTTTTTAAAGTGAGATTCGACACAAAGTCCATACTCTTGGTCATTTCAAAAAAGTTTTTATCGAAACAACATTGTGATTCAAAAGAATTAAAAGAAAATCCAGAAACGGACATTGCACTCGTCTAATCATTGATATTCAAGCAGGATCGTGTATTATAAACGATGTTTGATATAAGGCAATAATAAAATGAGAATCCAAAAACGAAAAAAAAAGCTTCAACAAAGGTTTTGCAAATAAATTTCTAACGTACTATAATGCTTATAAGATGAAAAAAAACCCACAAATCTTTCTTCCGAATTAAGAAAATAAAACCATTTTCAAAGTGATTGCCGTTTGCCGATATCACATCACCTACCTTTTAGTTTGCACTGAGCTGACCCTTTCCGTAAGCGCTGCTATTGCACAAAAGAGTTTGTAATCGATACAAGATTGCTCGCCAACTCCTGTCATCGTTCGAACGAACTCCATCTTCTCATCGCTTACGTGATTCACAGCAACGTCCCGAAGTGCCGTTTCCAAATCCTGTTAAAATAAACAGTCTCTTAATTCATGTTTCGAGAAGCAATAAACAAACGATTAACATGCTTGATAATTTAGACTAGTATCCTCATCTTTGTGGTTTGGATCATAATATTTCAGTCAATGAGCTTCTTAGTATTGCTTAAAGTTCTGAGTTGTAGCAGCTGTTATTTTCTAATATCTTCATCTTTGCTGTTTAGATAACTAATTATTAGCTGGTGTGCTTCTCGCTCTTTCCAAATATTTGGTGATTTTTTTTAAAGTTATGGCAAACATTTAGTCAAAACGTAATTACATAAGAAATAAAATTTGCTAAAATAAAATTTAAAAAAACAGATAACATTCAAAGATTACTGGATAAAACGTAAGTCTAAAGAAGGCCGGAGAATGTATCAGCAGAAACAGTAGTTTAAACACCAACTTTTTCTTTTTTATTTGTCGATTTGACGATGAATTGTTTTTGATAATTTTTGTACTTTGTTCTTGTTATGTTTTGGCTATCTCTCTGCGTAGTAGTAGTCGTAGTACAGTTCTCCGTATCCTGAATAGCAACCGGGTTTGCTAGGCATAGCCACCCTATGTTCGCTAGTTGTTCTCTATTTATACTTATCTATCTAATTTGCATACGATACTACAGTTCTTTTGACAATTCTTGTGTCAAAAAGTTACGATTCAAATGTAAGTGAAAAAGGTAGCATATTTCATACTTATTTTTGATATTTGAAATTTGTTTTCACTTTCAATAATGTTTTAACATAATTTTTTTTCCGATGTAGATGAAATCACCACTATGCCCAAATGTTATCATCCGGGCTAAATTAAACAATGTCCTCCAAATTCGTGACCAAACAGCGGCTATTCCCTCTATAATTCTTTTCCATTTGAACCATACTCTACTCAAAATTCTGAAACCCTATCTCAGTTTTCTCGCCAGGTTGACTTACCTTAAAGTTAATTCTCATCATCTGAGGACATTGATATTTCCGAAAAACCTTTTGGTAAAGACTTTGGAACTGTGGTGTGACAATACAGTAACGTCGTAAGTAATCCTCGGGCATCATATCTGTTATAGAAATACAATTTTCCTGGTTTACTTCATAGACAGACATTGATCATTGATCATTGTTAACCACTAGCATAGTACCCATCAAAAATGTGTAGAGTGTAGTATCTGTGTGCTTTGTAGTATATGTATGTATTTTGCCATTTTATATGTACCATAATTCATTTTTTTTGCTTTTTATCGCAACTATCCAGGCCGCCAGTTTACGGCTAGTAGTAAACAACTTGGCACTTAAATTAAACATAAAGACAAGGCGAAACTCGCGTCTTCTTTAATTTAGAAAGCTTCTCTATGAACGATGGTTGCTTTGCCGTTTGAGCTTCTGGGATCAGCGTTTGCAGAAGATCAAATTTAACCGAATAAACCCACTCTCTATAATAGGTATCTCCACTAATTCGGTATAGGTAAGATTAAAAAAAAATTTTTTTGAAACTTTCATTTTAGCTTTCACTGAAAGCTAAAGGATTAGAATTTACTATTTTCAGTTTTTAAACTTTATAAAATATTCAATTTAAAATTGTAAAAAATGAAATCAAATCGTGTAAAAATTCATTTTTCATCGAAATCTTTTTTTCTTCAGACAATATTGTCTTTAATATATATTATTCATAAACGAAATTAAAAGCTTCTCTACTGTCTTAGTTTTATTGCTTTTTTTATTTTTCGATTCAGATCAGAATTTCGGTAAAATGGGGTCCGATTTTGCAATAAGAATTCGATGATTTAAATTCTGCTTTTAACTAATATAGTCACTAAAAATGATCACGTTGAATTTCTCAATTTTTTCGTAAAATTAATTAAGTGGATGAAACACCAAGATTTTCCAATAAAATAAATTTAAAAAATAATTTCATTTTTGGGGGAATAAGTTCTGAAAACTTAATTAAAATCCGACAATTATTTGATTTTTGCAAAAATTTCCAAATTAATTTGTCTGTCACCGCAAGAAAGAGGCCAAAATTTTCTATGCTAAAAGTACATCCGCTGACGTAAGAAAAACAAATTTTTAAATCAAAATTTTCTAATATTCTAAAAAGAAGTAAACAATTTCAATGAATATTCAAAAAATACTTGCCTCATATCGCATAACCGGCTCCCTTAATTGGGGTGTAAGCCCCAAGCAATCAGTGATTTCAAAACTGTGTCTTTTGTGGAATAACAAATTTTGTAGATACGCTTGTTGATCACAAAGACTAACATAGCTCTTTTTTCAATATTCCTTAATTCATCGCAGTTGGCTACCCCCACCCACACCTTTTTAATAAGATGGCCGTACTGTTGGGCCCTCTCAATGAATGTAACTTTCATTATGCATTTCAGAGGGATGTTCCAGTGTGGTGGCAATACCCAAGAGTCTTCCTCTTAATAATAACATAAAGATTTTAACGATAAAACTATACTTTCATTACGTTTGGAGTATGTTTTCGTCACGGTATGCTAATTTTTTTAGCGATTTCGTGGCGTTATCTACGATATAATTACCAATATTGAACACTGACATTTACTAAACTTGGCTCTATGTGGCGTAAGGAAGATTTGATTACATCCGTCTTCCAAGTATGGTGCGTCTGTTTGCCTACAAAATCAACATTCGATAGTCTAGTTTTTACCTTCACTTGATCTCGAACATTGATGATGAACAACGTAATTATATCATCCAACAAATCGTCACAGCTGGCATTTATTAGTAAACTAACCGGATGTCGGGTGGACTTTAGGCTGAGGTGGCAGTGGGTAACTTGCAAGACACAACCTTGTTGCTGTTGTTGTTACGCTTGTGGAGATTAATTCCTTCTCCGCCTCGGCAAACGTGCATTCAAGTAAAAAAGAATGCATTTGAGTATGGGCAAATAAATATATAATTTATAACCTACATATCAAACTAGTAACTTCTATCTAAGGCAACAGGGAGAAAGAATGATGAAATTAGACATTACTGATGACTGTGGTTGTTTCTCTCTCAGCGCATCGGTGTTGACATGAAGGCCGGTTTGTGCCGCGTCTCTCTGCCTACCGGTGTTGACGGCCAAGTTTGCCTATATTGAGTTTGTTTTAATTAGAGAATATATAGCCGTCATTTAGATCCAGATTAAGATTTTGGTTTTTGGAGCAAGAGTGGCTCTGACTGGTCAATAAATTGTTCATTTTATTTTGGCTGAAGCGGATGTATGCGTGGAGCTTATGCGCACCAAACGTATTTACGCAGTCTCCTTTGGGTCGTCGAGCGGTCAACGTTCGATTTGTGTAGAAAAATGTAAGAAACACAATAAATCCTTATCTTTTCACAAACTGTAATTTTTCGATGGTAATCCTTTTTATCAGAAATTTGTTATCCTGCCTTAATTGGCGCACAAAAGGAAATTTTTGTGCAAACTTTGTATTTGTACTTTTTTCGTACTTGTGTAATAAATGTTTTTCCTTTAAAATTTTACACTGTGGTTAAGTCTTTTTAAAATTATTTTGACTCTATTATGACTTGATATTCTTACTAACTAGTTTTTCTTTTATCTGTTGCTGTTGCTAAGGCAACAGGGAGAGAGAATGGTGAAATTAGAGACATTACCGATGGTTGCCGTTGTTATTTCTCTCACCGCGGTTTATGTTGCGTCTCTCAGCTTGTCGGTGTTTACGTCGAAGTTGGTCTACGTTGAGTTTGTTTTAATTAAAGAATATATAGCCATTGTTTATCTTCGAATTAAAGTTTGGGTTTTTGGAAAAAGAATGGTTCTGACTGGTTAATAAACTGTTCGTTTTATTTTGGTTAAAGCGGGTGTATGCGTGGAGCATATACACAGAAAATGTATTTACGCAGTTTGCTTTGGATTGTCAAGCGGTCAACATCCGGTTTGTTTTGAAAAATGTAAGAGGCACGATAAGCCTGCGGAGAGCTTTTGGGTTTTGGGCTTTTTACCTTCATCGTCCTATATACGTAAAAGTTATAAGAATTTAAGAATAATAAAATTACTTTATCTTTATTCGACACCTTAATTCGGCATAATCTTTCTTCGTATGCGCAACCGATCTTCGTAGTTTGTTAATATTTATTTTGCGCGCAATATTTATTTTCTTTTAAAATCACCATTCTTTATGATCCCTTCACTCTTAAAAGGCATTAGGGAACCTGAACTATATAATATTTCAAATAAACAGAACACATGCTAAAAAAAGAAAAAAGAAGACAAATGAACAACGTACCGTGCCCCGCTTAAGTTTTAATTACGGTTGAATTAGACAATATCAATAGCAAAGAATTGTTTTTAAACCTTTCACGTTGTTCGATATTTAAATTTAACTTTAAATGAATTATTTATTTAATTTTTAATAGTGTGTAACTACTTCAGGTTGTTTATGATTCGCAAAGATCGAAAAACGGACGGAGGGACGGACACACGTACACTGTGCTTTATTTATATATACATATTTTTAAGTGTTTCGCCCCAAGTAAGGCGGGAAGCCTCTAGCACGCAAGAGGTTACAGAGAGTTGGAGCGAGAGCAAAGAGGAGTGATAGAGAAAAGGATGAAGAGAAGAATACGGGATAGATCAAGGCATCTGGAGACGTCGATTGACATTACATTTGAATAATTGGAGATTATAGTTCTCGGGGAAACAAGAAAAGGGTAGGGTGTTCCACATGCGAGAAGTTCTAGACATGAAGCTATTGGAGTAGAAGAGACGGCTACACTTAATGGCCCCGACAGTGAAAGGGTGAGAGCGAGATGCCAGCCTAGTTGAACGCTTAAATTCATGAAGTCTGGGAACCAGCGAAAGCAGCTCATCGGAGCAGTTACCATGAAAGTATTTGTAAAAAAGACAGAGGCGGGCGACGGCACGTCTGTGAGAGGGCGACTGTAGACGAGATGCCATATCAGGGCCAATTACGTTACATATCCGTCTCTGAATTTTATCAAGGACCTTGAGACAAACAGAAGGGACTCCAGACCATATATGGCAGCAATACCCCATGTAAGGGCGAATGGTTAATTTGTAGATTTGAAGGATCGACTCTGGCGAGAAAAAAATCCTGGCGCAGCACAGGGAGCCAACTTTCTTTGCGGTGGACGAAGCTATTGACTCAATGTATTTGTTCCACCTCAGGTCATCGGATAATGTGAGACCAAGCAGTCGCAAAGAGGTGCTCTCGTGGAGTTGAGCGTCAGATATTCTAATGGGAGGCAGGGATGCTTCTCTATGGTGAGTAATACAGAGCAGTTTTGTTTTTGAGGCATTAAAGTTAACCAGCCAATTCCTGCTACAGAAGATTTAATAGAAATAAGTTAGATTTGAAAACAGAATAATATTTACAAATTTCAAATCGAAAAAAAACATCGAAAAATAAGAAAATTGTGTTGCACTAATCATCTAAGGGGCATCTACTTTGTCTGTCAACAAAAATGTTAATTCAGATTGCTTGGATGAGGCAATGTCAAATATAAATTAATATTTGACTGATTTTTCATTCCTTTTATTTCTCTTGCTTGTTTACACAAATTATTAATATGTCATTCTTTTTGTAATCATTTCACCCCAAGTAAGGCAATAAAGCCATTACAACGCAAGGGGTTACTAAGTGTAAGAGAATATGATAAAATATTCTATTAAGGAGAAAGGACAATGAAAGGACAAGAATTAAGGTAACGGAAGATAACTATTGAGATTACATTTAAATTTCTGAATAACAAATTTGTCTGGGAAGCAAGAAGCCGGAAGAGAGTTCCACAAGCGAGAAAGGCGATAGAAGAAACTGTTAGCATAGAACTTACGGTTATATCTATACATTTCCACTGTAAAATGAGAAGACCTTTCCGCTAATCTAATACTGCGTTTAAATTCATAAAGTCTAGGTACCATAGTGGAAGATTCATCAGAAAAATTACAGAAAAGCCACAGGGAAGCAGTGGAAAAAGTGACTGAAGTCGAAATGCCAGGTGAGGATCAATAACATTGCAGATCATTCTTTTTATTTTATCAAGAATTCCTAAATGTATATCAGGAGCACCAAACCAGTTGTGGCAGCAATATTTAAAGCATGAATGAATTGTAGACTTAGAAACTTATAAATATATAACAGATTCTGGCGAGCAAAATTGTCTAGCTCGTCACAGTGAATCAACTTTCTTAGCTGCACTTGAGTTAATATAATCTTTCCACTTCATGTCAGCGGAAAATGTTAATCCGAGAAGGCACAATAAGTCACTTTCTTGGAGGTTAGCGTCAGCCATATGCTGATAGAAGCTAAAAATGTTTTTCTTAAATGATTAAAAGAGAGAAGTTTCGTTTTGTGGGTGTTAAAATTAACAAGCCAACTGATAACATTGGGATAATTTGGAACAACATAAGGAGAGAGCCCTGGGGGACACATTAATGCAAAAAGATTTAGAAGAGTAACCGTTTAAGATAACTTTCATATTGCGAGTGTATAAGAGAGATTGAATCAGACCCAAAATTCGTCTAGAAATGCCATAACCTTTCAAACTGTGAAGAAAACCAGCCTTGTCCAACCTATTAAACACCTTCGAGATATCCAAAGTAAAAGCCCTAGCTTCACCATTCTTATCTAAAACTTGAAAGACTATTTCAGCAATAATCATTAATACATCAGCAGTTGACCCAGAGAAACAAAAGCTATATTGCTTGTCTGAAAGAAGACCCTGCAAGGTAGATGCTTAACCAATTCAGAGTTGATTAGAGTGTCTAGTACATTGCCAAAAAGAGGTAGACGCCGATAGAAGGATCAGACGGTTCACCTGAGTTCTTAAGGACTGGAACTACAGAAGAGGATTTCCAACAAGCAAGAAAGCAAAAACTAGCAAAGTATTGATTGTAGATCTTAGCGAGAACTGAAGACTGTTCAGGAGCACATTTTTTAAGTACTATTACAGAGATACCATCAAGTACACATGTTTTGTGGAAATCCAGTTTAGAGGTGATAGCAGAAACGATAGACGGAGTTATATGCATATCACACAGTAGAAATATATGTTTTAAACTTGAACTTCAGCCATTGCATCCAAAAACCCAAATTCCATAAACGGTACAATTTAGCGCAAATTTTTCAAATTGCTTACTTTCCAAGATTCGTCCATCAATCGGTAACTCGAAACGACAAGCATGCAGGGAAATGTCCAATTGTCTTTGCAGCCACGAATAAAGCTTATTATTCTGAAAGGAAAAATACAATACTACAATGTTTGAAATGTATTTATGCGGACAAGATTAAAAATACTTAAAATATCAATGAGGTACATTTTCTTTTTTTTTTTTCAAGAAAATAATCATAATCAGAAACAATGAGTGAATTAGCATCATTAAATACGTCTAGCAAGCCATTATCTGTTGTACTGAGTTCGATCGTCACTGGCGTTTTATTATTTTCACCTTCTACCAGACGAAGGAAAGTTCAGCAAATATCTCTTAGCAAAATTACATTATGAAAATAAAAATTTTATTTCTATAATGAGAGATTCGAAACGAAAAGAAACATTGTGCTGAATTGATTGTTTTTTAGGATTCTTCTACCACTTTTTTTTTATCAATATCAATTTTTTGTGCAAATCACAGAGCTTATCCAGCTTATCTACTTCTAATTGGTTAGTTAATATTTAAATCATGTTCTCAACTACGTCCAAATAACATCGACCTAGTTCTTGACCTGACAAAAAACATTCCGCCAAATTCTGTCTATGCCTCTCGGAGCCGATCACGTGATTACATTAATTATAAATACCAGGCAAGAGTTCGTTTTTCCTCTCTTGATTTCTCTCGCTACCAAAATTTAGTTGTTAAAGAAATCACGTTCCGATCCCAGTTCAGGCGGACGCTATGAAAAAATATTCGCACACATATACGTACGTACGAAACCTAATTACGAACACTATATAACATTACAAGCAACGGAAACTTAATTATAAACATTACGGAACATTCACTCCTTCACCTCTTCTGAAGCTAAAAGTTTATCAACATATTTTCAGCTTTACAGAATTCTTTCAACTCTCTCACAGTGAACATTTTGAGTGGCACGTTCATTCAACTTTTATGAGCTGAGATAAAAAATATTTCATTAGTAAAGACTTTAATTCCAGTCGAATGGAATTAACTCCTATTAATTATTCATGTATATCATTTGACATGCATAAAATATAAATCTTGTTGTTATAAAACCGTTTTGTGTTCCTTATCGTTTCATATTTTGTGGAATTTTGCGTTAAATATAAATTCGAGAGGTCATTTAATGCCGAAATTCAATTCAATCGAGAACAGGCTTCTACAGATTATTTACTTGTTACCATTAAATAAATGTCACTTTTGTCGACACTTCCGAAATTTCTGGGTTATAGGAGCAACTAACCAAACACCCAAGCACGACCAATCATACGGTGCTTAGAAAGACATTGCCAAGTAACTTCCTTTTGCTCTGTGTAATATTATGAAGACCAAAGGTCCAGCATGGCATCCAAGCAACCTATGAGTTATAAGGCCAACTAAGCAACCATACAGCTTAGTCACAACTATGTCATACCAAACACCTAGAGTGTTGTTTAGAAATTAATATCGTATTATTGGAAAGGGAATAAAACCTGTTTAGGTACAAAGGAATATAACATTTTTGTAGACCGCTAATAATGGCCACTCGTATTCGAGGATACCCATCTACTAGGTCGGCTAGACTCTCACTCAGGCACATTTATGTTTGTTCAACATCCACAGAGCCAGTCTGTGGTTTATACTGCAACTTACCGAGAGCGTGTTACCTAGAATGTTCAACAACCTGAACATCAGCACACTCAAACCCTCGGTCACAATGACATGATTTCGTGATAGCTCATCTGTCGACGGCCCTTAGTGTTCCGTCTACCCAATTTCACTCACAAGGCTTGTCAGCCAGTGCTATGGTTTTCAGGCACTTTCCATCTTGAGTTCGCCATGTTTGCTGTGGGAATTTCAGGAGACACGTGTTTATCTCTCAACGCAAATACCAGCTCACAACACTCTTAAGTATGCCGCGAAATATTGTCACGGTATACATATGTGTGTGTGTGTGTGTGTAAGTAAAAATGGTAAAGTGTTAGTATTTGAATAAATGAATAAATATTAAACTTTTTTTTCCAAATAATTATTTCTCCTATTCTTCGATTATATTATTTTAAATACTTTGTTTTAATATTCATTTTTTGATAAGTATTTTTAATTTTTTTAATTTAACTTTTTAAAATTTTCCTTTAGTTGAATAAATGAATTAACCTTTCTTCTTATAACTGCATTCAACATTCTTTGTTTAATTCAAAATTTATGGTTTTATTTTATAGGGTTTAAATGTATACCCCTTAAACATTTAGCTAAGTTTGCCGTGATATTTTCACTTGCTCCAAGGTGTGCCGTTGCTTAAAAAGGTTGAAAAATATAATATGCAAAACTATGAAATGCAGAGAAATTTCAATTACATTGGTGTTATTTTCCTTATTCGGTTGTCCGAAATAACTGAACATACTTTTTGGCGGGTTTTTGTTCGTATCTGGGGTCTGAAATAAGAAAAAGTACAAATGAAAATTTCTCGAAAAATGTAAATAAATAAAATAAAATAAGAAACACAAATATCAGTTTTCAACAGCAGCAGTAGTGAAAACATGAGAGGCAGCACTAATCGGCAGGACGGTTATGTTTAAGGCTCCAAGTTCACCACAACGGAAACATTGTGAATATAACAACAAAGATGAGGACAATAGTCCGAATATAAACAGTGTAAATAAATAAAGTAAAATAACAAAGAAAAAAAGATAACAGCAGTGAATAATAAAAAAAAAATCCATCGAATAAATAAATAAAGAATTAAAACCCTCTTGGATATCGGTCCTTTGCTATACCACTGAGCTACTGATGCTGAAGGATTTAACTGTAGTTATTAGCTATTGTAATTTTCACAAGTAAGAAGTTGAAAATTAATCTGGGATCATATTTTGGGCCAGCGCGCGAGTCTCGCCTCTACCCGAAACTTTGATACGCCTCCCATCTCTACTACACGTCGATTTCAAAGTTTCCCAACCTGGGGGCTACAAACCCTCAAAGAAAAATTAGGAGAAGGGAAGCGTTTTTTTTTTGTTTGTTTTTTTTTTTTTTAATTACCAAAAATCATGGAATTATCAAATGTAAATGAAAATTTCAGTACATATTCATTATGTACTTTTATAATGAATAGATTTGTTTTTTTTATTATTTTAAAAAACTAATAAAATATTAATCTTTTTGTAATAAACACCAATATTTTTATGACTAAATTTTACTCAAAAAATGTTTAAGTCGTAAAATTTACATTTCCATAAAGATTAATCGCATCTCCGCTGATAAAAAAAAAAGTTTTACAAAGATTCCAACACAACACAAACGGGATTGACTTAAAAATTTGCTTTAAAACAGTATTCCAGTTTTCGGGAAAATTTTTCATGTGTTGAAATCTTTAAACATTTTTATTTTTTAAGCGATCATTTTCTCGGTTTTATCTTTCTAGAAACGTAAAAAATAGGGACTAGAAATTTTATTTTAATTACTAACCGTAAACTTTTAGTTAGTATTACTATTAGTAAAAAAAAAAAAAAAGAGATCCTTCTTTGTGGATGATCTCGGAACAAAAAATGATTGTATAGATATATATATATATATTAGACTCTAAATTGATTTAAAAGAACTCTTCAGAAATAAAATTACAATTTAAAAAAAAATAAGCGCTACCGAAATTAGCATTTCAGGCCCCCTACCCCGACTTCCCCAGTAGGCATGGGGCCGCCACTCGGTTGAGAAGTTCGGGGTAGTAAGCAACGACCCTGTCGATTATTATAGTTGATGATTGACTATAACTTAGGTAGAAAAAAAGTAAAAAGTACAAAATGCTTAAAAAAGGCCGCTAAAACTAGGCTTGAGGGGGGGGGCTTCATCCTCGTTGGGAGAGTCCCTGAGTAGTACGCACCGCAACGGCCATGCAGATACACGATGTATTTTATTAGTAGTTAAATAGTTTTTAAAAAATGGCGGATGCCCATAAAACAGTGCTGAAAAATGGCAGAGGCTACAACAGGACCCAAAAACGACACCCCACTCCCCACCCCCGCCGGGTGTCATGGGTAAAACGCGCCGGCACAGATTATATTCCTTTATTTTATTTTTATTGAAACCTGATCAGTTTCGCATATTGTAGAAACTTACGTTTTCAGGTTGTTGTTTAGACAGCAAGAACATCTTTTGCTTGTTCGTATTTCGTGTCATCGGTGTCGGGGGCTTTGGTTGATAGCGAGGAAGTGAAGGTGGTTTCATTTCAATCTTGATTTCAACGTTCTCTTCATTGCTGGTAAAAACAAACATTGACCAAATAAAAAAAATATATATATAATGATATTTTCTATTTTATCCACAACAGTGACAAATCGAAAACTTAAAGAACTCTTTACGTAGAGATACATGGAGAATATACATCCTCTTTTCCTCTCTCAAACTGTTGGACTACAAAAGAGATTAACTTTAAAATCAAAGGGTTAATATAGGTACCTTCACGAGAGCGAGTAAAATAACAAATTTTCAGCAGGTTTTTTTTTTTTTTTGTCTGACAAACATTAATTTGGAAAATCTTGCAAAAATAAAAATAATTGTCGGATGTTAATGAAACTTTCAGAAACTATTCACAAATGATGGAAATTATTGTTTTTTTAAAGTCAAGGAAAAAATATTTTTTTATATTTATTACTCCCCCCACCCCTTCCACACCATAACTAATTTTATGAAAACTCTAGAAATTCACTCGCAGGAAAGGAAATCATGTATTTTTTAATTGAACTCCCTCACCTGAAAATCAGCTCTGAATTGTAACATACAAAACTCAATAAAACAAAGATATTATTTAATTTCAAATGCTTTTATTTGCTTTTAGTTGTTTTTATGAATATGGACAATATTTTCTGAAAACAAAATATTTTTTCGATAAAAATTGAATTTTTAATGCAATTACTGTTATTTCTTTAATTATAATAGATTTTTACATTTAAGTTGTTAAAATATTATAAAATTAGTTAAAAGCCTCACCCAGTCCTTATGACATAGATCTTTTTTTACCACATTGTAAATTGTATCGTTTTGACTAATCAGAAGACCCGCAGTAATTAAGAAATGTAATTTTGTGTTTATAATCGGGCTGTAATTATAAAGTACGGAAGACCAACCAGAATACAATTAAGTTGCGTTATTTGAGTTAAGCATTGTTCTCCGCTGTTAAGGCCTTTACTTTTGCGAAACACGTGTGGAGAAATTAATTTGGTTTTTCAATTTCAACTGAGAAGGATACCTGCAGGTATCAGTATCATCTTAGGAAATTCATATGATCTTATTTTTATATTAATCTCAGTTATGACATTTTTCCATAAATGAAATATCAAAATTATTAATAAAATGAATGGAAATACAGATAACACAGTAAAATGTAATAAATGTACATAAAATTATAGTATTTTATGTGCACTTCTGATAAAATTTTATAAGAAAGGTACCGATAAATTAATTAGATACCTTTCTTATGAAATATGAAATTTAATCTCACTCTCAACAGTCTTATTTTAATTTCTTTATAATATATTTTCCATAAAGCATCGTAAACGTAAAGGTGAAAGCTAAGTACAAAAAAAAATTAGGGCGCTGAAAGTTTTCCTTAAAAATAACGAGGTAAATAATTTGTTCACTTAAATCCAAACAATTTCACTTCTCTCCTTCCGTAGAACAAATTATCCTCAAGTAATCCGTCAATAGGTCATTCATCACCTGTCAAATGACGCGAAATGTTATGACCAGCTTTGTTTAATTTTCAAACTACACCTTTTCGGCGCAGAAACTAAATAATGCTGGTTTCAAATTTTTTTAAATAAACATTATAATTACTGATTTTCTTGAAATAAGTTTTGAAAAAATTATAATTGATTTTTAAAAGAATTTCAAACTGAGATTTTCATTTTTTTTATAAAATGGAAAAAATAATTGACATGATTGATTATTTGTCAATTTTGCTGTCTAAAAAAAACAAGATTTTAACGAAAATTTCGGACGAGCTGGGAACGATTAAACAATGTAAAAAAAATACCCCCAAAATACTTTGATCTTTCCTCTTAATAATAAGATAAACATTTAGACGATAAAATTTTGTTTTCGTCAAGTTTGGCGTCTTTTTCATCATTTTATGGACTTTTTTAGCGATCTCATGGAGGTACCTAGGTTAATACTAACGTCAATACTAGCAGAAAAGTAATTTGTCTGCTCTGATTTTTTTCCTTTACGAAACTTAGGAAAATGAGGGGGGTAACCAAGGGGCCAGCCCCTTCTTTCCCCACTCTCCGTAGAATCGCCACTGATAAAAAAACAAAGCTGAATTAAACGCACGAAGCAGATCATTTTTAATGGATTTTCCAGATAATTTTTGCTTAATTTATAATAAAAAAAACAACCCAGACATCATCAACAGAATTTTTTAATTTATTTTTATTAAACGGACTTTGTCATGAAAGTCCTTGAACATGCCATTGTCGAGTACTTTTTATGGTATGGAGTTCCATTTCTCCATGAAAAAGAGTCTTGCAAATTTGAACAAATAAACGTTAATGAATACTGGGAGAAGATTCCCTTGCCTGTAGAACGGGCTATTTCGCACTTTTTCGGGATTTTCGAATGTTTCGCTGATGTCTACATCGTTTACATGACCAACAAAATCTATCTACAATATTCAAACCACAACGTTTTTGAAAACTCATTTCAATGTTGCAATCTTTGTATTTTGATAACTTGAATTTTTTCAACACCCTGACGCGTATTGAAGTCCTCACACTATTTAGTATTGTTGAAAGTAACCTGTGACCTGATGATCTTTATTTAATTTTTATATTATATATATATATATATATATATATATATATATATATATGTACGTATATGCGTGTGTGTGTGAGAGAGAGCAGATATGTAGAGTTTCTTACCCGTTTTTCTCGGGAATATTCGACAAATCTTCATCAGACGCTGCATATTCTTCGTTTCCTTCCTTCGCAATCCTTTCCGGAATCCTCTGCTTTCTCTCTTTTTTAACAATTCCTTTCTGACTTGAAGTGTTTTTGTATGGGAGACTATCCTCTCTATCTGAGTCTGTAAATTCCTCATCGGATACCGTCTATTATAAAGATATCACACTTTAAGTTAAAGAAATATAATACAATCTCTACCAAAATAGTCTGCGTGTGTGTGTGTGTGTGTGTGTGTGTGTGTGTGTGAGTGAGAGAGAGAGAGAGAGAGATGTGGGAAGGGAGGGGTGGCCGAATTTCTCAACAAACATTCATCTGTTTACTACAGGCATACCATTATCCAGAAAGATACCAAGTTCTGAAGAACAGAATAATTATTTGAAGCAGCCTCAAAGATGGTGAAAGATAATGGAACAAAATGACACATATGCGGACGAATAAAACTATCTGAAAATATATATAAATGTGGACTTTGAAATTCAAATAAAACACGCTACGAATTTTGTTACGATTCAAGATAAATAGAACAGACTGAGATATTGAAGTACTAAGATAACTAGCTAACTAATTAGAAAGAAAGAAAGAAAGAAAGAAAGAAAGAAAGAAAGAAAGAAAGCAAGGGCAGGCTGAGATATTCAAATACTGAGATAGATAGATAGATAGATAGATAGATAGATAGATAGATAGATAGATAGATAGATAGAAAAAAAGAACAGGTTGAGATATTACAATACTAAGAAAGAAAGGACAGGCTAGGCTATTCAAATACCGAGATAGATAGATAGATAGATAGATAGATAGATAAAGAAAGAAAGAAAGAAGGATGTAGAGAGGCAGACCGACAATTTTATCAAATCACCTGTGAATCTTTGTCTTTTTCTTTTGATTCCGATTTGCTTTTTTTTTCTTTCGATGACTTTGGGCGAATCTTTTTCTTTCGACTTTTTGAATGTCCGACTAACAAATAGAAAAAAACAAAACAAAAAGAGCATTAGTTTTTTTTTTTTTTTTTTAATAATTGAGAAAATATTTACAACACTCAGACTCGCGTCTATGTCACTGTGTCACAATATTACTACGAACAAATACAAGATGACGATTTACTGCTTATACTCGATTATGAGTCGATTTCGTCAATGGATCGATCATTGATTCAAAGACAAGAGAACATTCATTTTATGCCTTATGTGTATTTTAACCTTTCCTTTCGTTTAGACATGTATGTATTCGTTGAATTTACCAAATATATATGGGAGCTTTAAAGTTTAATAGTACCTGCCGTAGTTACAGATATTTAATTACAATGATTAAACTTAAACATAAAAAAACAATGACGACTATGGAAAAGTTGGATGAACGTAAATGATGGTTTTATTTTAGAGAAAGAGAACAAAGTGTAGAAATGTATTACATGCCTTCTCTCCGACTCTGTAAAAGAAGGCTAGCGAATATTACAAATGTCTGTCCTTACTTACATATCCAGCACATCGGGGAAGCATCATCTTCTATTTTTGGCGTCTACCCCCAAACTGGTCTCTGTACAGAGTAGCGTGTAACGTTAAAGTTCACATCTCCGGGAAAACGCGATGCATACTAACAAGGGAAGAAGTTAACCCAACATATGTCTCGTTGATACCTTGATCTCGGGTCTAGAAAGTTATTAATCTATGATATGCATCGTGTATTGGTCAACCCTAGTCTTTCAGTCTAACCAGGAAATTTGGCTAAATATATTGCATAGATCGTGAAACAGTTCGCGAAATTCTTCCTAAATCCTGTGTTACATTCTCCAAAATGAAGATCACTGAACGTAAAACAACTGACATTAAATGTTTACCATTTATTATGTTGGCACTTGACGAACAATATTAGGGCCATATCGTGTTGAAACACCGAAGTTAAGCAACGTCAAGCCTGGTTAGTACCTTGATGGTTGGAGCTTGGGAATATCAGGTGCTGTAAATTTGGATATGCGCGCAGTGTAATGGATAATATCTCGAAATTGTTAATGGGAAAGAAGAATCCAATTCCCGTTTGGTTCATTATATTCACTTACGCGAAAATACCCTTGGGAAAGGTATGAATCCAACTCACCCCTCCATCTGTGGGTTAATTAGTAATACTTGTTTCATTAAATCATTATTATATCAAAAAAAGATTCTTACAATATAAAAATATATTTTTTGTTTAAATAACCTACAAAGGGTTGATAAGCCGTAAAAAATGAATCAATCAAATCAATCGACACTGAAATGTTGAAAGTTTTGGTCAAAATGCTTTATGTTCCATGAAAATACTTACAGAAGTTCATTTGGATAAAATATTTAAATTTTTAACTGACAAATATTTTTAATGAGAAACTCTGATGGTTTTTGACAAACAAGAAATACTTTGTTAATTTTGTATGTAATTTTTTTATATATATATATATATATATATATATATATATATATATATATATGTGTGTGTGTGTGTGTGTGTGTGTGGGTTACAAAACTTAAACCAAAATTACCCCATTCAGATGGCCATTTCATTTCCGGAAGATCCTCACTGGGACTTGTCAATGCAAATACATTTGTAAAAGAAATGAATTCTAACGTTTTTTAAGAAATTTGAAAGATAAAAATTAAGGAAGGAAAGAAGAGTTAATAAGTTAAATTTAGGTCTCTGTTTATCTCCAACTGTCTTTTTTTCTGTCTAGACTTGTTCCGGTCACTCCCACCCTAAACACCTTAGTTTCTTTGTCTCTCTATCTCTGTATAAATCCCTTTACATTTGTATGTTGTTTGTTCCTCTTTTTTCTTTCTCTTCCTTTTTTTTCTTTCTTTCCTTCCTTAATTTTTTTTTCAAATTTCTTTAAAAAGGATTTTAATTCAGATTCATCCATCTCTTAGTCTAACCCACCCTACTATTTAACCTATAGATGGGAGAGAAGAGATTGATTCAAATATTTCCTAAGGATATTGGCGCGAAATTGAATATAATAATCACGAACTTGATATGCCGATGTCGCGTTCTGAAATTGTTCATTATTAAAATGCCTGATGTTCTTAAGTTTTTCTTGATGAATGAACCAGTGTCAGTGAAAGATGTCAGAAATATCGACGTAATTATTGCTTATTCATGAGATTTGATACGTGATGAATATTTAATTATTATTTGAAGGGATTTTCAGAAAATGAGAATATAAGAGCGCCATATTAAATCTGATCAACTAAAGCCCATGATTACCTGACTTTCTTTTCGTGTCATTGGTGTCGCTGTCATCTGCAAATAAATAAATAAATAAAAAAGGGTAATTTTTATTACTCACAAAATACATAGCATAGTTTTCTCTTATGAATTCGACCTACAACTGGACATTGTATCATTTCTTTTACCGTTGCCAATAGTCAATGCTTAAACATTCTAAGATTTGAGAAGCTGGATTTGAGGGCAGATTGTCTGTCTACAGGACGATTTATCAGTCTATTTTATGTTATTTTCTCATGTTTAGCTGTGTTAGGCTTAGTTGGGCCATAGACGATCTGTATAATTTCTGTATTTATAACTTTGGTTTCACCCCCCCCCCCAAAAAAAAAAATGGACGCCTGTCGCAGAGAGATGAAAAGGTTCATCTAACACTTGACTGTAGAAGTTGAATGTTAGGCTTAGATTAGTCTGGAACAAGGCTACGAAAATGGTGCCCCTAGTTAAGGGTCAAACACAAGCAATGTTCAAAATGATTAGCCTGCTAAACGTCCTTACGACATCACTTTGTTAATTAATATGATATCTTAAAGTTAGACTAAACATCGTCGTTTAATCTCAGTTCCCTCCCTCATTTATACGGTGTGGGGCCTGAATGATTTCTAGGCCCAACCCTTTTGCCAAAATGACAAAATGAGCAAAAAATCGTTTCATCTCCCTCTTGGTCGAACTGAGAACTGTTCAGCACTGAATCCTAAATAGTCCGTATGCTAATAACGTAAAATGTATATATTTTACACAACAAATTTTTTTCAATATAAACTTCCTCCCTTAATCACATAGATCGAACATCATACAATAGAAATTACAGATCAAGTCAAAATAACTATTAGGCAAAGAATATATTGTTCCATTGATTATTATATATATATATATATATATATATATATATATATATATATATATATATATATATATATATATTTTTAGAGAGAGAGAAAAAGAGAGAGATAGTAATAATCAAGAAAAAAACCCTCAAAGATTCATTTCGGTTATCATTTATTTCGGGACCTAAGATTAGAAATGGCGTCATGACACTTTCCACTGACAAAAAAAATTACATAGATAAAGCTCTTCGTAAAGTGTGGGCTGTACTTGTCAGAAAATTTTTTTGTATCTCCTTGAGGCATGGACTTCCATTCAATTAGTCTACTGCAATCTTTTCCAACCAGTCCTAGGGCTCCAACTACAACAGGGACTGTTGATGTTTTATATGCCACATTTTCGAGATTTCTATTTCAAGGTCCTTGTATTTTGACAACTTTTTGAATATCTTCAAAGATACATTGCAGTCAGCAGGGACTACCATATCAATAAGGAGGCACTTTTTTTTGTTTGTGGTCTTTAATAATATCTCAAGTGGTTGGCCTTGATTGTTCTGTCAGTGTGTATTGTGTAGTCCCATAGAATTGTAACAGGTCCTATCTCCGTAACCGGGTCTGGGTGGTGTTTATACCATTTTCTTTCAGTTTCCTTCCCGTAGAAGTTGCAGATTTTCCAGTGCAGATATTGGCCCACTTTGTCATGTCGGGTTTTATATTCAGTGGGTGCCAACATCGTGCAACCTGATACAAGATGATCAATCGTTTCTGGATATTTATCACAGAATCTGCATTTTGGGCTGACACAATATTTTATTATATGTGCTTGATAATTCCTAGTTAGCAAGCATTGGTCCTGCGCAGCAAGGATAAAACCTTCAGTTTCCGCTTTCAACCCTGCACTACGTAGCCACTGATGAGTACGGGTTTTGTCTACGTCAACTTGTTTGGTACGGGCAGACTATTGGCCATGAAGCGGTTTATCTTGCCATCGCTTCTGTATCTGGTCGGTTGCATTCGTCTTTGCTGTCTTTTTTAGGTATTTTTCAGTTTCAGCCGGTGTATTGTGCTGTAGTTGCATCTCTACGCCCATTTGAAACTCCATTTTGACTTTGTTGGCTTCTTTCATTACGGAGTAAAGACGCTTACTACTGTCATGTTCCTTGACGCATACCATCATCCAGTCTTCTATAGTTTCCAAATATCTTTGGAGGCCAATTGTTGTAGTTTTGTAGGACAGTTCTAGTTGAACTAATCCTCTGCCTCCTTCGGGTCTGGGCACATACAGACGATCAACATCAGCTTTGGGATGATGCATGCGATAGCAAGTGAGAAGATTTCTCGTTTTGGCGTCCATTCGCTTAATTTCAGCTATGGTCCAGTTAAGGACATTAAAGCTGTATTGCACCACAGGGACAGCCAATGTGTTTATGGCTGATATTCTGTTTTCTGAGTTTAGCTCAGTATTTAGTACCAGACGTACACGCCTGTAGTACTCTTTTCTTATTTTTCCTTCATTTGGGGTGTTGTATGCCATCTCCTTCGCTAATTCCTAGGTACTTATAAGCTTCATCATGCTCCAGTTCCTAATCTTTGTGACAAAATCTAAATCTATTAGGGTGTTTCTGTAATTCTACCTTTCTTGAATGTTACTTTTGCACATTTATCTAATCCGAAGTCCATACCTATGTCGTCACTGAAGTATTTTTACAATATTGAGGAGGCCTTTCAACTCATTGTCGTCTTTGGCAAAGAGTTTGAGATCATATTATTATTATTATTCTCCTCTGTAGCTCTCTATGGATTAATATCCTCTTTGGAATTATCCCTACCTGTCACAAATTGCTAATATATATATATATATATATATATATATATATATATATATATATATATATATATATATAGAGAGAGAGAGAGAGAGAGAGAGAGTAAAATTATGGAAAATAAAGCATAATATTTTTTAACCAAAAGGTTTATGGTTTCTCTCTTCTTTTAATATACACACTTTTCTCTCGTTGGAACTACTATAACCTCTTCCTTTTATATATATATATATATATATATATATATATATATAATATAAAAGGCTCAAACACTAATATTGTATGGTTATAATTTATTACATTGTAATCGTAATCACGTATTCATCAGACATACGAATTCAAAAAAAAGAAATCGGAAATATAACTATTTCTTTTTGAATTTGTAGATCTGATGAATTGGATCATGATTACGATTCCAATGTAATATTATATTCTTACTCTGTTTTGGACAATGAGTTCTACCTGGATTCTATCCTCTTGGGAATTTATATATATATATATATATATATATATATATATATATATATATAATGATGAAAAGAAGAAATAACCACGATATTCTACACGTACGCACACGCATGAACACGCGCGTACACAAACATACTAGGAAAAGAAAAAATCAGTCTTGCACTAATGAAAATTACAGAGATAAAAGAAATAATCGAGAAATATAAACTGAGTGCAGAATTAATTTCAACTCGGAACTAATTTCAACTCGGTTTTGCAACAAAAAAAATGAAAGCTGCAGAAAAAATGAATTCTTAATCGTCTTATCTACTAAGGATTTTTAATGCTAAATTAAAAAAAAAATAACACCAACTCATTGCATTTTGTTTAGGAATTCACGGAAATTGATAACTTTCATTTTAAATCGAGTTGAAATTAGTTCCGAGTTGAAATTAGTTCCGGGGTGAAATTAGTTCCGAATTTAAATTAGTTCTATCACTCATATAAGCAGTCAATTGCGGATACTCCTGACGAGTGGACGCAATGATTGCTAGAGGGTCCGTCTACGAAACTCTGGAGTTGGAATGTGACAAACTTTGTATTTGTATTAATTTTCTCTCTCTTTCAATCTCACTCTATATGTGTGTGTGTGAGTGAGTGTGTATGTATGTATGTGTGTGTAACTGACAGTTGTGACTTTATTCTCCTACCGTGTGTTCAATTCCTTTTCGCTAATATAATAGCTCTTGAGAACTGTTTCTACATGTGCTAGAAGTGCTTTGTCATTAAATTATACATATTCGTGCTTTGTTATTAAATATAAGACTTCTGTATTATTATTATTAGTAGTAGTAGTAGCAGTGATATATATATATATATATATATATATATATATGCGGTCAGTTCCTGGTTAGCTTTAAGGGTAATAGTCTTTGCTCCGACTGCTTGAGAAGTTGAGCAGTTTATGGGAGTGTGATTTTTCCAAGAACTCTTCCTCCGCCAAACATTATGGCATGCCAGTAAGAAGATATTTTTATCAAGATAACTGACAATGGGACTGAATATGATTAGAAGTAAATTTATGCCTTTCCCAAGTGAAATTAAATAGTCTCAGCCAGAATTCAATCACACATCACTTTCACTGTCTCATGGCCCTGTGCCAGACTAGGCTAAACTTAAGTGATTATAGCGCTTCACATATTCATTTTTTTATTACCTGTAAATGGCCATGACTTCCTCGGAAAGATAATGGAGTGGTTTTCTGTTGCCTTTTTCACGGTTTGAAATTCAGAGTTTTTTGTCCCCTATTCTGTCTGCCAAGGCTAGTGAGTCCAGTCTACTCTATTTAACGCAGAAGTGTTATGAATAAATGGATTCATGCCTTTGCCAAGGGTATTGATGTGAAGAGAATTTAACAGAGGCTGGAACTTGAACTTGGCTTGCCTATTTCACTTTCGGCACCAATCACCGTTATGCTACCTGCATAACATAAAACTTACCCTAACCCTGACGTTCGATGAATATTCAATTATTTTCAGTAAAATATCGCAAAAAGTCTACTTGTAAAATATCATGAATAATCTTTAATGATTTAATGCAATATACAATGCAACGAATTGAACATGTCTTTTGCTCAGTATCGTAAAGTAGAAAATGAGTCAGGCACGACACCGTGGCCTTTTTAAAGTGTCTTAAATCCGTGAAATAGAGACTTATGTGCGTTACAGACAATAAACAATATGCCATAAAACGGATAAATACGACATGTGGCAATAAAAAAGACACATGAACATAGCTAGAAAATACTATTTGTATATCTATATATGTAAAACAGAGGATGTCAATGTGTCTGCGTGTATGTCTGTGTGATACCTTTTCACTCGAGATCCATCCAAGCAATTTTGATCAAACTTGGCACATACATTATACAATGTAAGAGATAGGTTCTTAGCGTAAAAAATAGATAATTTTCTTAAAAAAATCAATAATCGATAAAGCCGATCAGAAAACGATAAATTCAATTTTTTTCCTCCGATTTAGTTCAAACTCGGTATGTAGGTTACTTACATCATGACGAGCTCAACGATATTTTTATTTTCATTTCTACGCCACTGCACTTAGCGAAAAATCGCGGAAAACGAAAAATCGATTTCGACACAAATTTTAAACTAAAATCTCCCACGATTTTCAAGCAATCTAATACAAACTTCACTCAATTGTAGCCAAAAATAAGTTGTTTGCTTAACAGTCATTTAAATTAATAATTGAGTTCACCCATATATCTCTTATACATCCCTGGCAAATTGAATTTCAAAAACTCCAAAATAATTGTGGTCTGAAGTGGGTCTTCATGTTGCCTGTTTTACCCCTTCATGTCCTCGGCTAACTTCGATTGAATAAATACAGGCTATTTCCGTTATATCACTAACTGCATTAATTCAAAAAGTTTTTAATGAAAGTACTTTAAAGTAATGGAAGAAGATAGACTCGGTTACATCTAAACATGATGCTGTTTTTGCTCTATTCTAATTGAACGCTTTTTCTGATGGGCCAGCTGGGTATGGCTGCTAGTAAAATATATTTTAATCATATCACCCCATGCAAGGCATTGAATCCACTAAGACACAAGGGGTTATTTAGTGTGGAAGAACAGGGAAAAAAAAGAGAAATATTAGACAGCGAGAAGAATAGAAAACTAATCAAGACAGTGGATAGCGATTGACATTACATTTAAATTTTGAAGTTGGCTGGAAGAAACTGTTGAATAGAACTTACGGTTGTATCTAGCCAATTCAACTGGGAATTGATGAGACCTTTCCGCCTATCTAGTACTGCTCTTAGACTCATAAAGTCGAGGTAGAATAGTGAAGAGTTTATCTGAACAATTATCATGAAAGTATTTGTAGAAAAGGTAAAAGGAAGTTCCGTTACGTCGGTGGGAAAGTAACTGAAGCCGAGACGCCAGGTCAGGATCAATAATATTGCTGATTCTTTAGATTTTTTTTTATCAAGAATCACAAAATAAAAAACGGGAGCAACGGAACAGATGTGGAAGCAGTATTCAAAGCATAGACGAAAGGTAAACTTATAAATATGCAAGATAGATTCTGGAGAGAAAAATTGTCGACACAATGATCCGATTTTCTTAGCAGCAGACTCAGCAATGGATTCAATATCGTCTTTCCACTTCATATCACCCGAGAATAACGTAACAAGTCGCAAACAATCCCTTGATAAACGTCAGAAATTTACTAAATCTCATGTGATAAATATTTATGCTCATAAAGCTAGCAAGTTGTGTCCTATCAAATGTTCGAGATAGCTTGAGTATTTATCATCAGTGTTAGATAGAGCCTAAGTAAAAGCCATAATTGTGAATACTGATTTTCAATAACGACTTGCCTTTTATATGTGCAATATCGGTCTCAGACAGTTGTCCTATACTCCTTTTCTTTTACTTGTGCTGAAATAATATTATTAAATCTTATGAGATGTGGACAAATATTTCCAGCGAAAGACCAGGAATATTTGAACGCAACGAATAAGAGCCCTGGCGTGTCTATTAACTTTTCTTTTTTTTTCTTTTTTTTTACAGTGAGATTCACCCTTTACTACAAGGCCCGGGGTTCACTCAATGTAGAGGGTTAAGTTTGGAGATCATTTGTGTGTACAGGAGTGGAATATAAGTGTTAACTCTAGCCTTGAACTGGTTAAGATTGTAGTGATCGGGAAAATATCCTGTTAGAAATCGGTTCCACAGGGAAGTGGTTCGCGGGAAGAAGCTGCTCGAGTGGAACTTACTTCTCACCAATACAATAGAGAGGGGACGTGGGTGGTTTGCTAATATATAAGTGGCATGGCGTGTTCTTGCTGTGACGTTTTGCCCCGGCGGGACCAGTGTCTGTAGTTCGTCCGATACTGTTCGTCGATGAAGTTGATGTTCTTTTCTAGGTGTTCGGCGACCTTCTTATTGATTATGGCCGCAAAAAGATTACAGAAGCTACTGAAGAGACTAATGTGCTTGTACTGGAAGAGGGGATGATCGCACGCCCACGTTCTTGATAACC
Source organism: Acanthosepion pharaonis (assembly GCA_903632075.3). Classification (NCBI taxonomy): domain Eukaryota; kingdom Metazoa; phylum Mollusca; class Cephalopoda; order Sepiida; family Sepiidae; genus Acanthosepion; species Acanthosepion pharaonis. Next base: position 483,603 of record CAHIKZ030001255.1, read on the forward strand.
GGAGATAGCCTTGACACCTCCCACAGGCTTGGCAAGGATTTCTGGTTCAAGTAACGCTTGAATAACTTTGCTAAGATAGGGGATAATTCCGGGTTGATGTTCTTAGGGACAACCACCGGAATTTTGTCTGTATCAATGGTTTTCTTGGGGCAAAGGCCTTTGTTAAGTCTAGAGACTTCTCGTGTTGTGATGGTAATATTACTGAGATTGTGCTCAGTGAGACGTGGGAACTTGGGGAGGGGATGGTCTTTCTCATCTAACGTTGAGTTAGAGGAAAAGATGGAGGCGAAGAGGTTTGCCTCATCTGCTGAGGAAGATATGACCTCGGGCCATTTATAATTGCGAGAACAGCCGCTTTATCTCTGTTCATGATTTGGTTGGTGATCTTCCAGAATTCACCGGATCCATTTTGTTTCTTTTCAAACTTGGACTGGACTGCTCGTGCGTAGCTGAACTTGACGTCTTCTAGAACTTTTTTGCAACGATTGCAGGCAGTTCTGAAGGCATCGAAGGCCGAACTACATCGCTCATTGTGATAGATATTGAAGTAGTGGTTTAGCTGAATTATGGCTGCAGCACATTCAGGAGTGAACCAAGGTTGACTGTTTGGTTTTTGCTGGAATTTTTTTGTTGGGTATAAAACTCTCTATTCCAGAAAGGATCCAATCAGTGACAAGGTCAACAGTTTTAGAGGCAGTATGCTTGAAGAAGGTTGGGAGGGGAGCTTTCATCATGTAGGATCGAAAGCATCCCCAGTCTGCCTTCCTATAGTGAAAAATCGATCCACGGAATGGTACATGTCATAGATTTGGCATTAATCTGGACACTGATTAGGGAATGGTCTGACATGTTTGGTGGAGGTAAATTTTTGGTAATCATTTATCAGGGTAGGAATTTAGGAAGAGGTCAAGGAAGTTCACCGAAGGTCATGGTAAGCTCATAGATGGGGAAGTCTCTGCAATACCTGAGGAGGCTAGAGATGTACGGATGGTCGGTTTTCTCTTTATTTACGTCCCTGCCAGGGGAGAAACTCGTCATTGATGTAGGCTCCTAGTCCGTGACAATTTAGGTGGCTATGTTTGGCTATGAGGGTTGAGTAGCCCGGGACGGAAAATTCCCTTAGTGCGCATGAGGTATTGATACCGGTTTCTATCTATCTATCTAATTCTCCCCACATATTTCTCTCTGTCTCTCAAATTCTGTCTCTATATATATATCATATCTATTTAACCATTTCTGTTTCAATCTCTCTCTCTCTCTCTCTCTATATATATATATATATATATATAATTCTGTCCATATCTATCTATTTATTTATTTGGGATATAAAACACTCTATTCCAGAAAGGATCCAATCAGTGACAAGGTCAACAGTTTTGGAGGCAGTATGTTTGAAGAAGGTTGTGGGGGAGCTTTCATCATTTAGGATCGAAAGCAGCCCCAGTCTGCCTTCGTATAGTGAAAAATCGATCTACAGAACGGTACATCAGGGCATACTATAGATTTGGCATTAATCTGGACACTGATTAGGGAATGGTCTGACATGTTTAGTGGAGGTAAAATTTTGCAAAGCATTTATCAGGGTAAGAATTTAGGAAGACGTCGAGGAGGTTCGCCTGATGTCTCGTCGTGTCCAGGACCCGGTTAGATTCTCTGATGATCATGGTAAACTCATAGGAGATGGAGAAGTCTCTGCAATATCTGCCTTCAACATCGGTTTTGCTGGGGTGGAATAGCCATTCTTTATGATAAATAATTATACATTAATCTTCCACTGTTGGAAGCGATGTTTTGAACAAAATAAGTTGTTGATTCAAAAGGATATCTAAATCTTATCAATTGTGTACCTGAAAATTGAAGGTTGATTCTATCAAATCTTCCCGTGGAATCAAGGTTTGTTTCCGGCGAATTTGGGCAACGATTAAAAACTCTGAAATGGATAAAAAAAAAAATCATTTCAATTTGCAATAAATTTATTTAATAATTTTATTGATAATATAACTAATATTTTCTTAATATGAGAAGTGTAAATGTCTTCAGCAACTTGTAAATTAAGAGGTTCATGACTGGCGTGATCAAAGGAGTCGTCTCTTATATTAAGTAATAATATTATCATTAAAGAAAAAAAAATGTGGCTAGCTAGGGTTACATCGCAAAATGTTGATGTAGATATCGCCAGGAACGTTTCTGTAAAAGTTCAATAAGCATTCGCCCATAGGTACAAGTTTCTTATCTTTTGAGCGTTCAGGACTGTTGTTGAAAGTGAGCAGACGATTTTAAATAAGAAAGTATTTCCATTGTTCATCCATCTCTCTCTCTCTCTCTCTGAATAAAAGATACCACTGTCAAACGAATATCAACGTATAATAGTCCTCCCTTCCCATTTACGTTCCCCCAAATCCCTGCGGACTGTACCGAATATATAGATAGATAGATAGATCTAGTGAGCCAGACTATTTTATATATATATATATATATATATATATATATATATATATATATATATATATATATATATATATATATATATATATATATATATATATATATATATATATATATATATATATATATATATATATATATATATATATATATATATATATATATATATATATATATATTTATATTATATATATATATATATTATATATATATATATATATATATATATATATATATATATATATATATATATATATATATATATATATATATATATATATATATATATATATATATATATATATTATATATATATATATATATATATATATATATATATATATATATATATATATATATATAAATCTATTTAAACTCGGTGGGTGAATTCAAATAAATTGGCATCTGAGGAAAATGTAAAAAAGAAAGCCCCAGAAAACTCCGACGAACAGAGCGAAAGAAATCGTCCCGTGCCTTAAATCTGTGGTACAAAGAAAAAAAAAACAGCGAGTAATAAGTTAAAACAAATACCCTAAGCAGAGCAAAAGTAAAATATATAATTATTATTTATTTTATATATATGTGTGTGTGTGGGTGGGGGGTAAATATATATATATATGTGTGTGTGTGTAAATATATATTTTATATATATATATATGTAAAAGTGAACATTAAGTGAACACTTAGGGCGACAGGCTGTTTTTCATGCTAGACGGAATCGGTCGGTGGCTTGACGATTGGGTCTAGCATGAAACAGCCTGTCGCCTCTAAGTGTTGACTTCAATGTTCACTTTTTCTATTTACACACGCTCTATCCCCTGATATTGAGCACTTTATCCCATAAATTTAGGACACCTTAAGACTATATCTATATATATATATATATATATATATATATATATATATATATGCAAAACAGCCCTATGATGGAGTAAAGCTAGTAATCAAATAATAATAATGAAGAACGTATTACCCAGAGTTATACAATAAAAATGCAACAATAATAACGATAACTAGTAATAATGATGACATCTACTAATAATAAACTGGTCCACTCCCCTAAAAATAGGTACAATTGGGAGGGGGGGGAAAGAATTTTTGTAGATTAAAATTCTTCGGGCCTTCCTTTGCGACACTTAACAGAATCAAAAAATATTGAATGTTTTAAAAGGAGGTCCTCTTCTTGGTGTCGATAAATTTTAAAATCGGTCCTTGACTTTTACAGAGTTTTGGGGCAGCTGTTATTTACATCACTGAATTTTTAAAAGATTTTTTAACCTTTTTCTACTTTTTTAAAATTCTTTTTAAAATTCTTTTGTATGTGATACTCCGGAAACACATGCATAAATATTTGAGGTAAATAATTATTTATCTTAAATGAAAAATAAACAGACGTGTACCTAAACTAATTTATGTATGTTTTTGTTCTTTATTGAAAATCATTTTTTGTAAAAACCACAAAAAAAATATTCTGTCTCCGTGGGTAAAACAGACAATTTCAAAAACTATGAAAAAGTAAAAAATCGATTTAATACTGTTGTTGCTGGTCGGTGTACGCGTTGTGAGATAAACACGCGTGTCTCCTAAAATGCCCACAACAAACATGGTAGACTCAGAATATGAGTCCACCTAAAAAAAATAATGTAAATAAACAACAACAATCGATATATATACAAACAAATAATAATGTATTAACAAACAAATGGTTACAAGTGACAAAGTCAATAATGTATGTAACACATTTGTCAAATGTGAAAACTAGTTTGGTTCAAAGTATATGAAATGAGTGAATGTGCGTACGTACGTGTGTGTGTGTATTGTTCATGCGTTCCCCACGAAGATAAACGCGATCTTCCGCGAGAGATTTACATTGTTGACGTATAAGCGGAAAAGTAAGAAGAGAGAGAAAAAAAAAATTATCGCAGAGTATTTATAGTGTTGGGGAGCGTCCCCTAGGAACAGTTTTGGAAATTAAGAGGAAATGACATGACACTGTGTCGATATTATAAACAAGTCACCCTTTTAAATCGATAAAAAAAAAATTAATATTTTTTAAATAAATGTGTTACACCCTGAGGAAAAATGATATATATTTTATTAATTTATGGATATTTTTGTTCTTTAATTAAAAATGTATCTAGCCTTTGATTTTTCATTTAAAAGAAATCTGCGTGTAAAAAATGTTTTCGTACGCAAAAAACATAAATGTTTCAAAAGTTAGATAACGATTTTAAACTGTATCGATATTATGAGCAGGACCTCTCTTTTAAAATCACTTTGTTTCAACGAAATTTTCTTGTTACTTAATACCTTGTTTAGCATCTCTTTTCCGATTTTCCTTCACATATTCCATCGTCTGTTGAAACACTTCCCAGACAGACAAATTTCTGTATTGTTTCATATTTATATTATTATTATTATAATTATTCATTTTGGCTATTCTTTCAGTTTATTTACGATGTTTGTTTATACCTGGTAGCAGTGTGTACGAAGAAGAGGAATGTGTTATCTTATCTCGAAATCAAGTGTTACTGTTTTATCGCCAATGGATAGGATTTTTGAATTGGCACCCATTTGCCTGAAGAGTAAAAAGAGAACGAATAGATAGAGGAAAACAGTTGAGATCAAGCGATCATAAACATTATTTGTTTTGCATACGTGGCATATTTAATTTAATGAATTTTCATTAACATTACATAATTTATTTCTTTTTCCTTAAAATCAATTCCGTTATATTTCACTCACCATTAGCTTATTTTGTTTACTATAAAAGATTGAAAATAAATGTTAAACCTGATTTCAGTTCTTTTATCTTAATCTAAATATAAGCCCTCATATCCGGACTTTGTAACCAATTCCTCATATCCGGAAGGCCTTCTTGATCTGGTTGTCAGGGATTCTACTGTATATATGATAAATGTTGCACTATGAGGAAGATTGATATACATTTTATTATTGGATATTTTTGTTCTTTAATTAAAAATGTATCTAGCCTTTGATTTTTTCCATTTAAAAGAAATCTGTATGTAAAAAAAAATGTTTTCGTACGCAAAACATAAATGTTTCAAAAGTTACATAGCGATTTTAAACTGTATCGACATTATGAGCAGCATTTCTATTCTAGAATCAATATTTTTGTTTTGACAAATGCCGTGCCCTGAGAAAGGTTTAATGAATGTTAATCTACAAGAATTATGTAAAAAAAAATGTCCCTATTTTTTTATTTGACCAGTCTGTTTAATTAGCGCCAAGAAGAGAGAGTATAAACCCGGAGCATTGTGATAAAAAGCAACAGTAAAACGATGGAGTAATAAAAAAAAGAAATAATTACGTTCTATAAGTTCTTTGATAATGAAATGACTTTGGAGTTCGGCTGCTTCCTTGATATTTTTGATGCGTCCTTTCACGTGGTTTTCTGATTTCGCGCCAAAAGATTTTCGGATGCAAGAATTTCGAAAAGACAAACACTGGCAAATGTGGGTGTGGCTTTTGAATGATCTGAAATTATAAATCAATGGGAATCAATTTCCACTTTCGGTTTATTGATTTCTCACCGGGGTAAAAATTTAGGCAATACAGAGAAAAAGGTATGGATATCCATTTCCTAGTCATACCAAGAGCTACATTTTGAAAACATTGTTGGGCGCGTTTTTTCATCAATTCTGTCCATGCATTTTTTTTCTTTCTTTCTCGGACGGAACATTCCATTTTCTATCTCTTACTCTTTAACTGCCAAGTTAAAAACGAGGCGTCTACTCAAACACGGGTCTCCACTAAAATAACGTAAGAAATAATAACTAAAAGACTATATGCAATATGAAATTTGTTGTTTAAAAGCAGTAAATCGACCTTCCTAACCAGACGCTTCCTTCGTAGCTAAAATGGTATAGTACGTCAGGCTATATGACGGTTCCGACTAGGATACAGGTTCGATTACTGACGGAGGACGCATATTTTCTATGAAATTTCTCGGAGATTCAGGCCGATAAATGTTAATACTGTTTATTATAAACAGAGCATTTACTTAAATATTTGTGTCTATATAAATAACATATAACAATAAAAGTATATTAAAATAATTGTCGTACTTAGTTAGTCCATTTCATTATATATATATATATATAAGTAAACATTGAAGTCTACACTTAGAGGCGACAGTCTGTTTCATGCTAGACGCAATCGTCAGGCCAGGATGGCATGACGATTGCGTCTAGCATGAAACAGCCTGTCGCCTCTAAGTGTTAATTTCAATGTCAACTTTTATATTTACACACGCTCTATCTCTGATATTGAGCACTTTATCCCATAAATATAGCACACCTTAAGACTATATTTCTTCTTCATATATATATATATATATATACAAATTCCCAAAAGGATAGAATCCAAGTAGAACTCAATGTACAGGACAGATTAAGAATATAATACAAAAGGCTCAAACACTAATATTCCATGGTTATAATTTATTACATTGGAATCGTAATCACGATCCAAATCATCAGACCTACAAATTCAAAAAGCTATTTTTATATATATATATATATATATATATATATATATATATATATATATATATATATATATATTGCAGAAAGAAAATCGAAGTGTTAACGGTTTTCATTGAACCCTCATGAGTCTTAGTTTTAATTGAATACAAATGGCCAATGTAAATGGCAGAGTCTTTATCCGTTCCCTATATTTATTGGCAGAATGTGGATCAAATGCCCGACGAGGAATTAACTTGATTGGTTAAATCTCATAAATTGGCTTTCGGCCGTTATTTTAGCTTTAAAGTTTAGCATACAGCAGAAAACTGGAAAAAATCTTCTGACGATGCTACCGGCACTGTTATTTTTTTTTTTTAATGCCAAAGCCGTAAACTGCGAAAATGATAACGTAACATATTCAATGCATACATTTTGACTTTGTTTCAAAGAAATCGAAAAATGCAAACAATATGTTATGATAACAAAATATATACTTACATATTGCTGCTTCGCGTTTTGATTTAATGCCGGTCTCTGAAACAAAAGAATGAAATAAAATGACAAAAAATGAATTAATGACAATTCAGTCAACCGAGAAGCAATTATTATCTATATAAGAGGCTTAGTCTATTAGCAACCCTTTCATTAATTCCTGACCACCGACAATCCTTTTCTTCCTTACTTTTCAATGTAAAATACAATAAAATTATCAATTCGTTTACATAAGGCATACAATAGTGCTATTGTGTCAGTAAGGCTGGCATTAATTCCAAACTGCTCTCGATCCCTTTCTTCCTAACGTTTCAATGCATATCTATTGTAACAATACATTTATATTATACATATACAGGAGTGGAGGAGCTGTGAAAAGTTCACGGCCTAACCAGCAAGAATTCCCTTCAACCATGAAACGTATCCTTCCGCCCCCCCCCTCCCGCTATTGCACATATTCACGTCGTAGTTCATCACACTTGGTAGATAATTTCTCAAAATCAAGTTTTAATCTGTATTCATAAATTTTGATTTCGCGATGATTGTCGTCTGTTGACATCAATTTTAAAAAAAAATTATTTGTTATAAAAGTAAAGTAATCGGAGAAAAATATTCAATTTAATGATTATTTAAATGAATTTTGAAAAAGAATATTTCTTTTGGCTTCAAATTTTGTGAAAAATACATTTGCCTACAGAGGCTGTCAACTAAGCTCAAAGTTTAAGTAAATATTGAACCAGCTTTCCTTAGATTATGAAACCCCGCTTGAATTTACGCGCGCAACATGGGAGAAGCTGAAATAGAATGACTAGAAATACACACCTTCAGTTCCCGCTTTTTTGGCCCTAATACTATATATCTATGGCTTGCTTTATGGATAAGATTGGTGTATACTTCTTACGACCAGTGGTTGGTGAAGGCTTGCATCTAAAATACTTATTTTAAAAGCAAGAAACACTTCAGTACTTAAAAACGGCGCACCACGATCTTGCAACACATATCTCTTTGACCTTGTGTCACACTCGGCTAATCTTAATTCAGGCGAATTTTTGTGAACAAGTTTCGTGTTTCGTGTACTGTCAGTGGTTCTGTCTTCTTGTACGTACATGTATTTGAGTGGAGTGGGTGCCGGCCTGCGCACGCGTGCCCCCAGTTCATATGTACGTGTTCGGGAATTACTCTTTTCTTTTATAGCAAAGTCAATTTGCAAATCAAATTTCACCAAGTCACTGCAAGCTGAATGTGAGACTCTGTAGTCAGATCACAATTTAACTGCTGCTGATATTAGAAAAGGCCCAGATTTTTATGGCCTTACGCGGCAGACATATTTGCATAACTTCACCTCAACTCTGCAAGTTGTTTTCCTCGCTGATTATAAAGCCTTTAAACCGGCTTGAATATTTTTCGCTTCCCACAAGCAATGAAAATTTAAAAGCCATAAATCTGAAACTTTCTTAGCCAAATTCATGCTTATTAAACGCAAGCAAATTTGGCCACCGATGGCGTAATACGAACGTTTTATTGTTTCATTTGAAGAGTTCTTCTCGTTCTTTATTGTGGCATTGACATAATAAATCGCAGATTTGCATTTTGATATTTTTATTGCTATTTTGGTATTTAGTACCAACACATCCATTTTAAAGTTTGCTGTCAATAGGAGTCTGAATCATAAATTATATTTTCAGTGTATTAAAAAGAATAGTTGAATATTTTTTCGTAGAATTTTCATGTTTCTGTTGTTGCATTTAACTAGAAATAGGTTGGGATATAAAAAGAAAGTATCAATAATGTTCTAAAATTCATATTAATAATAGTGAGAATGCTTCATCTAATAATTCTAAAAATTAACTGAAAGCAACAAGGAAGTAAAAAAAAAACATGGCGCAGAACAACATCGAATTTATAGTTAGATTGGATAAGACAACGTTCATGAAAAACTGATTCTCAAAGGGTGTGATGCAAATTTTAGTCTCGTCAAAAGCTACTTTATATCCTGTTTTGCGCTGTTCTTAGTGACAAAATAAAAAGACAATAATAATATGGAGTAAAACTAGTAATAAAATAGTAATAATGAAAATACTTTGCGAATTTAAAAATATTACGTAGCAAAAATAAAGATGGAATAGACAAAGAAAGAGAAAAAAGAACCACTACAACTTTTTACCTTGTTTAATAATCGATTATTCTTAACTTTAGTTATTAATGTGACGCTTATAATGACGTGGGATTTAGGGGTTAAAAAAAATGAACAGTTGTTTTACCTACGCCAGGAAGGTTATTGGGGAGAGATTAGGATGAGGAATCATACTTGAAGTGTCAGTAGCCCGTTTCAGTAATGTAAATCACAAATTTTTAAAGTTCGAATTGTCATGAAGAGAAAATGTCCATTTGACAGATTAAATCACCTGACACTAAATAATATTAAAAAATGTTTAAAACAAAGGTAAGAGAGTTTGTTGTTTTGCATATGTTCAAAAGTAAACAAAGAGAGATAGTTTGAAATACTAAGCTTTCTTGGATTGTTGAAATAAATTTCTTTAAAATGCCAAATGCTTGGTTAAGGCCGATAATATAATTAGCGAGTAATTTGACGCTGGCGAAACGCTGGACGCGTGAACAGAAATTAAACTTTTCACACGACTTCAGACTCTTTTCTCCTGATTTTTTTTCCTTATTTTATATCAAAAAAGGATTTCGCATAGGATAGGTATTTTCTTTTCTTTTTTGTTTCAGGTTCAACGGCCAATTCATATGAAAACAGGGTTTTGATTTTTTTTTGGGGGGGGGGTTTCTGTTTTTTTTTTTTTTTTTTTGGTGGGGGCCCAAAGAATTTGTTTTCGTTTTTTTTTTCTCAGCCCGCCGGCCAATTTCTGTGAAGTCAAAGTTTTCATTGGTTCAAAGAAAATTTCACACAAGCTTTTAAAATTTCTTTGTCTTTTTCCTCAGCTTGCCCAAATTTGAAGGGAGTGGGTAAAGGGCGTTATTATTTTGTACTCACCACATCACTTCCCTTTCCAGATTTGATGGAGTTCTTTAGTACATTTTAATATTAGTGCTATGTATTGTCTCTTTTCCAAGTAACCAATCTACCAGACTTAGTTCTTGTGTTTTGTCTCCTTAATCCTGTTGATATTTAGTGAGGTATCTCTTTGTGCTGGTATTGCTATATCAATATTAGGTATTTTCATTGTTTCTGAGACAACTGCTGGTTTTAATCTATGAAATCATTGCTATTCATGTTTTCTACAGTTGTTATAGTAAAGTACTTATTGTTGTGGTTGTCTACTTCATATGGACTTATGTACGGTGCTTCCAGATATTTCTGAATTTTGTCAGACCTAAGCCATACAAATTTACAATTGTTTAGGCTCTTTGGGATATAGGATTTTGATGATGAATGTGTTCGTTGGACTGATTCTCCATGTCAGTTTTTCGCATTTCATTCACCGGGTCTTTTATTGACAGGTTTGATGCTTCACCGTTACCCTTGCCACACGGATCTATTAATGGTCTCGGAACTTGTGCATTACTCCACACGTTTATAAGAGATAGGCTCCTGAGGTTTGAGAGATGAGTTTAATTGTGGGTAGCTACTATACCATTTCAAATTTTGAAGCTGTTTTTTTTCTAGCAGTCGAAGAGTGTATCGTTACGCTGTGTTGCGATAAATAGCAACAGTAATAATACAGAAAGAAAGCTAGAAATAAATTTATATAAGTATTTTATGATATATCTGGAGTAGTCATCATCATCATCATCATCATCCCCTTGACTTTTGTAATCGTAGTGCGGATCCAAATGCAGAGGCCACACTAACACTTTTCCCCAACGGTCTATCAAAGGCAGCCATCATCAATTCTGGATACCTGTCCATTGTTTGACATTGTCCAACCAGTTTTGTGTTGGCGCCCTGTCCTACGTCCACCTTCAACGGTGCCTTGCATGATGGTCTTCCACAGGCTGTCGTGCCTTGTAATGTGTCCAAACCACGCCATTTTACTTCGTTTGACAGTGGCAAGAAGAGGTTCCTGTTGTCCCACAAAACTTTCAATCCTTTTCCGCACAAACTCATTGGTTTTTTTGTTCCCAATAGAAAATGCCAAAGAGTTTTCTTATGTATTTATTCTCAAACGCTTGGATCCTTCTCTCTGTATCTGCCAACAGTGTCCACGTTTCACATCCATATAGGAGAATGGAGACTACCAGCGATTTGTACAGTCTGGAGAGTAGTTTAATAAATAAAAGAAAAATATGTACCTCGACTGATTCACTGATGAAAAAGCTTAATAAAAACAAAATCTTTAACCTATCATTAAGTGGAAAGACCAAAGGATTTTTTTTTTTAATTATTAAATTGTATTTTTTTTATCCTTTTTTAGAAATTGTTCGAAATTTTAGTTAAGAATCTTGTTTTATTTTGTATCAGCGCGGGGTGGGGGTTGCAAACATTAGTATAGGAAATTTTAGCGTTTTTTGCAGTGAAAAACATTCTTGCAAAAATAAAATAATTGTCGGATTTTAATTAAACTTTTAGGATTTATTCACAAATGAATGAAATTATTTTAGAATTTTTTAAAGTGTTGGTAAAAGTATATTTTTTATAATCTGTTACTCTTCACTTGTATAATTTTATGAAATTTCGAGAAATGAAATTTAATGTTTATATTAGTTAAAAGCAGAACACCTTAGAGAGTTTAAATCATCAATTTCTTTTTGTAAAACAGGATCACCAGTTACTGAAAATCTGTTCTAAATCGTAAAATAAAAATGCAATAAAATTAAGACATTGGTTAATTAGAAAAAGCTTTTAATTGCTTTTATGAATAAGATATATTATGATAAAGGAAATTTCTATGAATAATGTATTTTTATAAAATTGTTTTTCATTTTTTTAAATTTTAATTAGAATAATGTATAAAGTTGTAAATCTTTCAAAATGTTGTCTTAATTTGTAGAGGTTAGGTGATATTGTTATTAAGTAAAATAACTATATTTACTATTCATAAATTGAAAAGCTTATTACAATTTAGCAACGACAATATTTTTAAAAGAATTTTGATTTTTTTTACATATTCATAAACGTGCTGAATTTTGTAAATACGGACGTCCATACAACGACATTATCAGAAAATAACAGCAATAACTATAATAAATTTAAAATCAAAGTACCTAAACTTCAACAAAACATTGGATTACGAAGAATATTTGCCTAAATCTTTAAGATTACTTGGTAATTAAAAATTATACTAAAAAAACATTCACGTTATATTCCTTAAGTAATTTTTACGGATATATCCACCGTAGGGAAAAAATATTTAAACTTCCGTCTGTCAATTAAGCTGTCAACACCTTAAATAAACACCTACCGCCGTGTTAAAAATTGCATTTCTGCGATATCAAACTTAAAGTACGTAATATTTGTTTCAAATCAAATTAACTAAACTTTAAATCAGCTAATATTCCTCAAACAAAGTTTCAGAAATGTATATTTTATTTTTGAAAGATGTTTTAATAAAGAGAATTACATCGTGATGACGGATTACTAAAATCGCTGATTTTAGCGCCTTTTTTAACCAAAGGCTCTAAAATCAGCGATTTTAGTAATTTCAAAACGATGACCCCCTTCCAGTCAATTTAAATTAGTTTTGAAATGCAGGAAAGTATTTTGATTATTGTAAATATTAATCTACTAACTTGAAATTAAAACTAAAATAAAAGCCTCAAGAAAGATTTTTCATCTTTAAAAATTAATTTTAAACTTTAGATATCGCGTTTCTGTGACGGTGCTTAAATAAAAATATTTCTTAAATCTCGTGAAAAGGATATTCTACTTATCATCTCATTAACATTAAAATCGTCATTTTTAAGGACAGGTCAATAAGCTATCTTCGTTTCTGAAACCAGGTACTGGGATAAGCGAAATAAAAGATCGAAGATCGAGTACAAAAGCGAGGAAAATCCCCACAAACACTCACCACACTCTTCGACCAACCTCAATATAAATCCAGGAAATAGAGAGTTTCGATATCAGTCCTCTCTACTCTTTCACCAGAAAGATCCACTCCGCTAACCAGTAATTAACTAAGCGGTAGGACTGCCTAGTACAAAGGGGGGTCTTTCTAACTCTCTATCTCTCTCTCTCGTTTTCTGTGCCTGCTACCAAGAAGGATCTCTCTCTTTCTCTCTCTCTCTCTCTGCCCGCTACAAAGAAGGGGTCTCTCTGTTTCTGTGGCTACTACAAAAAAAGGTCTGTGTGTGTGTATGCGTGTGCTACAAAGAAAGGGTCTCTCTCTCTCTGAGGCTACTACAAAGAGAGAGGAGTCTCTCTCTCTCCACCTGTTACAAAGAAGGTGGTCTCTCTCTCTCTCTCTCTCTCTCTCTCTCTCTCTATGTCTCTTTCTCTGTGGCTACTACATAGAATGGGGTCTCTCTTTGTCTATTCACGTACTGCGAGCTACTCTGTTTCACGAGAACTGATACAATTTGTAATCATAAAAAAGAAAATAAACCTTCCAAGACAACGTTCGCTCGGCTTCCATTCTTTTTTAATGTAAAAACCAACATCCTGTGTCAAAATCCACATATCTCATTTTTAAAACATGCGAAGTTGATGTATCTTAGTAATATTTATCCAGACGTAAAGTCTCTTATTGCATCGAATTGCAACACGTATACGCCTTGAACAATAAATTAGAAATTACCAAAACGTATTAAGTAAGTCAGTTTTTGTGCGTGGGTTAAGTGTGTCATTGGTTAATCGAAGCATACACTTATTGGAGATTTAAAGAATATAATTACGTCTGCCACTGGAGGTCCTGTATTCAACCATGTCTGCTTATCTCTTTGTGTGGGTCTTTTTATCCACAACACGCACAAGTTATCGGTGGTCGATGAATTTCAATGGCATTTTGTAGAATGAAATTTGGGAAAGAATCTAAAATGGTTTCGATTTATTCATTTACACACACACACACATATATATATATATATATATATATATATATATATATATATATATATATATATATATAATATATCGTAAAGACTTGAGGGCTTCATCCTGATCAACTAACCGAATATGACCTACTTTAAATCCAAACTAAGCGAAAAAGAAAAAAATTAGAAATTATTATCGTAGAATGCGTTATGACCAGGAGTTGATGCCAACTCCAGGTTATGACACATTTCATTTAGACGTAGGTCATATCCGATTGTTTGATCAGGGTAAAGCCATCAAGACTTTAAAAAAAAAAAAAAAGAATGTATTTTACTTTTGAAACCAAAATTAATCGTTCACTCGCCAGTAATTTACAATCGCCATAGGAGACGTATTGTTATGCGTTGAAACATAACTGCAATTGTGTAGCGATTCTTTCATGTTTTTGCTGTAAAATCCTAAAATAAATAAATATACATAGATACATATATATATATATATATATATATATATATATATATATATATAGGTGAACACTGAGGTCAACATCAAATGGCTACAATGTTTTATGCTTGAACTCAATCTTCATGGCCTGAAGATAGTGTTCAAGCATGAAACAGACTGTCAGTAATCGGTTTTGATCTCGGTATTCATTTGTATATTTGCATACGGTGTATCTTATATATAACATAGCGTAAAACTATATTTTTGTTACACACACTCACACACACACACACACGCATATATACATACATATATATACACACACACATGTACACAAACATATATATATATTTACACACACATACATGTATATTGACGCACATATACACACACCCATATATATATATACATATAGATATATATACACGCAGTCACACACACACACACACATATATATATATACATATAGATATATATACACGCAGTCACACACACACACACATATATATATATATATATATATATATATATATATATATATATATATATATGATAAAAAATATTGTTTTAAATCGGCGGTAGAAAGGAGAAGCGTTTTTGGCTTTCATCGGTAATTGACCGCGGGCAGGTTCTGTCTGGGATCTGAACAAAAGAAAAACTAAAAGCCGACGACGAAAAGAAAGAAACTGAAAAATAAAAAAATAAAAAAATAAGAGGAAAAGAAAGAAGCTGAAAAGGAAGCAGAAGAGAGAAAATTCTGCTAATTTTGAGAGATAAACGATTATCTTTCTATAGTTTTTTTGTGAAAAAAATTAGAGGGATTTAGCCTGATTTTGGAAATTTTAAGAAAATACATGATTTTTCTCATCTCATTTTGTAAAACTGAAGAAATGTCTAACTAAACCAGTGGTTCCAAAGCGGTGCGACGAACTTCATAGGTGCGGCGGAAAAGGATAGCAGGTGAGGCGGAAGTGGATAGCAGGTGAGGCGGAAGAGGATAGCAGGTGAGGCGGAATTATTGAAAAACAAAGATTTAGAAACAGTTTCAAAAAATTCATATGCCAAAAATAAATATGGTTTCAAAATTTAAAATATTATTATGGATTACTTGTAATTGCATGCATGAGTCCCAGTATAAATAGTTATAAATAATTATTGACCGATTTTATCATTGTGATATTTTTGTATCATATCAAGTATTAACAATATAGTAAATAGAGTCCGCAAATTGGAGGAGAGAGTTATCAGTGATAATGTTCTTTCTTCGAATCCGCTGTTATCGCCCTTTAACTTTCTTTCCGTTTCTTCCTTTTTTTTTTTTTTTTGTTTTAATTTTTAAATGCACTTTTCATCGCATAAAATTTGAAGAGGGTCGAGCAAATTTTCATTCAGAAAAAAACGTTTGGGAACCACTGAACTAAACGTCTGTGACTCATCAACCTTCTTAATTCATTTCGACAGTTGAATCAATCGAAGTGAACATTTTTGTTGATAATAATTATAATTGTTTTATGGGCTCTACAGAATTGTAATTAAAAGTTATTATCTTGCTTAATTGTGTGGCGCACAAAAGTTGTTTTTTTTTCTATTGTATAAGCTTTATTTACATTATTCGGACTATTGTCCTCATCTTTGTCGCCATATTTATTACAACGTTTCTGTCCGGGTATTGAAGTCACACACTTTGGGTCCTGTCACTGGATCTAACTAACGCCTTTATCCACTGTGCCATGTGTCCTTAAGGCAGTGAAGACGTTTCAGAGGGAAATTAACAGGAGATAACTGATAACTGACATCCATTAGACATGGCACGTGGAACTAGAACAGTCTACTCCAGTGAGCGAAATAAAGGGTTCAGTTCGACATTCCAAACACCTGAAGAAGGCCGGAGCATACAACGGCCGAAACGTTGTAATAAATATGGCGACAAAGATGAGGACAATAGTCCGAATAATATAAATAATGTACATAATACCTCATCTCAGAAATATAGATAGATATTGTATAAGCTTGTTTTGCAAATATTGTTTCCTATGAATTATTATTATTTATGTCACTTAATAAATGTCAATTTCTTTCAAATTTCACACCGAAATAAGAGTTTTGAGGTTTGTTTGTTTTTGGGGGGTTTTTTTTCTGCACCATTCATAATAGACGGGATAAGAAATTTGCCGTTCTCTATTTTCCTCCGCGACCCACTCAATAACAGTTGAATAAATTGTAAAGTAAGCAAAATCTTCTTTTACAAGTGTTTATTCAGTTGTTTGTTAAAGAGTCAATTCAAGGGGAATAATTCGTTTATATAACAATTAATGTCAGGGCTGTCGTAGAGAATTTAGCCTTAAGTTATCAAAGGCCGACAACATGATTAGCGGCAAAAACATTTAAAATTTCTAGTAGCTCCTTGCTTTGATAGATTTTTTTATTGTATTTTGTTAAAATAAGACCCTGTAAAAAATACTGCATTTGGTAACAACCCCCCCCACACACACACACACACATAAACACAAACACAATGCCGGCTGCAAAACAAAACCAGTGGTAGTTAGTAAATATCAAATAATTTGACTAAGCCTTTTTACTTACGTGAGCCATGTATGTGAAAACATGGTTTAGAAATGTCTCATAGCCGTCCGGTTGTTTCCTCGCAAAATGTCTCTTACACAGTTCGCACATATCTTCTCCCGGGGGACATCGGTGAGTATTGGCATATGACTTGTTAACCGCTGCAATATTTGTTTGCGAATAATCGACGCCCCGAAGAGGAAGGCTACACGTTTTAGGACGTCGCTCTTCGGGCAAGCGAGAGAGAGAAACGCTCGCCGAATTTGAAGAAACAATCACTGGTCGTTGTTTGACATAATTATCCAGGTAGTACGGTAATATTCTTCTGTGTATAGAAGGTTTTAATGTCTGAGTCACAACATTTTCCGTTGCCTCTGCGGGCATTTTTCTGGGTGATGTTCAAGATACGCCACGTGTTCACTCTTTTGTTATAGAAAGGATAGAATGCTTGATTTCATATAAAAAGTTAAAAACCCTTAGTGTTGGGTTATGTGGTTTCTATAGAAGATCGGATCAAGATGAGACATTTGAAAAAAAAAAAAAAAAAGATCGTAAGTGATCTAAAACATGTACTGTTGATTACATCTCTTAAAATTAAAGTTCACAGCGCTTTTTTTCGAGACTACATACTAAATACACAATTTCTATGCTGAAAAAATTTACACAGTCCGATGTGTATTCATTTGATTGATTTGATTTTTATGACTTATCAACCTTTTCAGGTTAGGCAAAACCAAAAAATATTTTTAGATTATAATTTTTTTTTTTTGAGATAATAATGATTTACTGGTACAAGTCCTACTAATTAGTCCATTGATGGGAGGATAAGATGTGGATTCATGCCTTTCCGGAGACTATTTGCACATATGTGAATATAACGAACTCGACTGGAACTGAAACTTCACTCTCCAATTTCCAATTCCGATCCGATATCCATTACAGCACCTGATATTCTCAAGCAGTCACCCATCTAAGTACTGGCCAGGCTCGACGCTGCTTACTTTTGCCGTAAGTCTGTGTAACTGTTGGAACTTCTGATTCAGAAAATATATTGGGATACAAAAATCTATATCTATCTATCGAAATATATACAGAGCCTATGTACTTCTTAAAGTATATATAGTGATTTTCCAAGCGTAGCTTAGAGGTGGCACTAAGCCTAACGTGTGGGGCACCCGGTGTGGATCCAACTCACTATTCAGTCGTAATTGTTCTAGCGAGACAACCTAGCTAACCATTTTACACCGCCTCGAGATGGCCAAAGTGATTTTCAAAACGTAGCTTAGATGTGGCACAAGGCCGAAAGTAGGAGGCACCCAGTGAGGACCGGACTCACTACTCAGTCGTAATTGTTCTAGCGAGACAAGCTTGCTAACCATTACACCGTCACGAGGTGCCCTTCATAAAGTATATATATGTATATATAAGGTAGACATATATATATATATATATCAAATAAAGTGATAAAGTTTAGATATATATATTAAATAAAGAGAGGAATTACGAACCGAATAATTATAGAATAGTAAGATATTATTGCATCATATCTTTTAAATATGATCTATATCCGGCGAACCGAATTCAAATTCAGACTGACCTTGTTTAAGTTCACTTCGCCCTAATGCTCATTAAAAAGACTTAAAAGCTCTTCTCTCTCTAGATATCTTGATACAATATCCATGTCTGCAATTCTGGTTGACAAAAGAAAGACTGGGTAAATGAAATGCCCAAACATTAGCAACCAAAATATCTTATTCATATAGTAAGCTTTGATCAATAAGACTATACGCTTGAATGGATTAAGCTGTCCAACTGTCGGTTTGCAATCTGTTTAACTAAATATTTCGTTGACAATCCAATGGAGTTGAATCAAAGTGTCAGATATCTTGGTTGCATAACTCTTGACTAAATATCCATTGACTGGATTTTGTTTCTTGGATAAATGCTGTCATTTGAATTGCTGTTGTTGAGTGAAAATGAACGCCGCGTTGACAGTTTAAATTTCACGGCGTCATCGAGAACAAAACAGAAGAAACCCTGGCAAGCAGTGCGCAGTTCAAGGAAAGGGAGGCCCGCATTATTCATCCGCCATTTTAACTGCAAAAGAACTAAAAGAAACGTAATGGTTATCGAAGCGGAGAGTGAAATCGGTAAACTGAGTTAAAATTTCGGCCTCATCTACTCATCTCTATTTCTTATTAAATAGCAGGATAGACTGAGTTCTCTAACTTTGGATGGCAGACAGTCTAGTATAATGGTTCTCGAACTTTTTTTTCTCTGGCCCGCAATTCAGAATGAAAATTTGCTCGTGCCTCACCAAATTTTATGTGATAAAAAGTACATTTAAAAATAAAAAACAGAGAGAGGGTTAAAAGGAGATAACCGTGGATTCTAAGTCAGTACATTATCATTGATAAATCTCTCCTCCAATTTGCGGACCCAAATTACTATATTTTTAATACTCGATATGAGGCAAAAAAATCACAATGATAAAATCGATCAATAATTATTTATAACTATTTATACTGGAATTCATGTATGCAGTCACAAGTCATCCATAATAATATTCTAAATTTTGAAATCATATTTATTTTAGGATATAACTGAGACATCCGGAAAAGGCAGGGCACTTGGAACTGGAACAATCTACCCCGGTGGACGAAATAAAGGATGCGGTTCGGAATTCCAATCACCTGAAGAAGGCCCGAGCGTACAACGGCCGAAACGTTGTGAATATGGCAATGAATATGAGGATAACGGTCCGAGTAATGTAAATAATGCAAATAATCATAATACCTCATCTCAGAGATCCAATCACCTGAAGAAGGCCCGAGTGTACAACGGCCGAAACGTTGTGAATATGGCAATGAAGATGAGGATAACGGTCCGAGTAATGTTAATAATGCAAATAATCATAATACCTCGTCTCAGAGATATAAACAGACGCTGATAGCCAATTTCGACACTGTCAGACAACTCGCACATCCTCAAAATAAAAGGCAAAGACAAATATAATGAAATAAATGCCCAGTTGAAAATTGATTCTATTTGTTTATACGATTTTCTACATAGGATCTAGAATGTAGGATCTGTCTGATGTCCAGCTCTTCTGAGATGGAATCCTGTGTTTTCTGACCGAGAAATTTCCATAGTAATAATACGCGATAAAGGACTTGGAAAATGGCGAGGCAGAAAAGAGTGAAAAAAAGGATGTGGAAAAGTAGGAAGTAAAAATAGCAGATGAAAGGGAAAATAGATATACATGGAGATGGATTGGCGACTAAATACAGAGATAGGCTTGCTGACTGGATATCAAGTGAAAGATTGAAAATGTAGAAATTGCGAAACATTAAAATTATAGAGAAATAGATCAAAAGAAAAAAGAGAGGGAGAGGAACAGACGAGAAAATATTTTTTATAGTCCTTATTCCGTTTTTACAATATCTGTATTTGTATAACATTTCGATGAACGCGCAAAGAAGATTGGAAAGGGTAAGGAAGAGAATGAGAAGATACAGACAATGGGCGAGAAAAGAACAAAGGCAGGAGAAAACATAATCTTAGAATTTCCACGGGTCCAGCTAGTATGAAATAAATAAATACGTAAGGCAAGAGATAAAATTCTAAAAACAAAAAATGTCAATGCTTGGAAAGCGAAAAACATCAGTTGTTTTCAAAAACGCTTTTAAAAATTTTTCGCGGAAATTTTGGTGAGTCACTTTCGGATACACAGAATTCTCATACTTCCTCATTACTAGATATATTAGTAATATTAGAGGACAGTAGCAGCAGCAATTAGCCGAGCAATTCTAAAGAGGTTGAAGAACGTCATCGTGGTAGAGATTAACAGATTACATCAGTTATAATTGGAGACAGAATATTATAGCTATAACGGATTATTGCTGCTATGTTTCATGGGGGGGGGCAAATTTTAAAGATGTTCGTAAGGGAAGTGGTAATTAACTGTAGAACAATATAGTAAAAATCTTTCGGTTTTTATTCGTAACACGTTGGTGACAAAAGTCTGGAATGTAAATCACTAAATATTTCAACGAAAAATCATGAGAAATTTCTTTGTTGAGAAGATCAATCAGACTTTGAACAAGTCCATTAACGGGTACATTTCGAGTATTTACTCAAAGTTTAAAACCATAAAAGCAATGGCACTGTATGGTTTTCTTCTTAATTAAATATTCGAACTATGTTAACAGGGTTAACTGAAACATTCCCTTTTTATACGGTTATTTGATACTCTTTTTTTATACTGATATTTTATACGGTTACACATAGAGACTGTTGTTGAGTCGGTGTGGCGCCCAGTTACTGAATTCTGGTCACGGTCGATTTTTTAAAGTTCTCACCCAAGATGTTACAGGTAGATTTCTTGCTACTTCGTCTACGTGGAAGTGAGATAACAAAATATTTTCTCCTGTAATATGAAGTCTAAACATACGTACATTTTAAGCCTGTAATTTCAGCAGCGCATGCGCAGTGCGTATAAATATTTATTGTGTATGCATATCTTGCATTTCTGACCATCTCAACACGTTATATTACCTTACACGCACAGTCTTATGTTTTTGTTTTGTTTTATTTTTAATCTTTGTCTCCAACAAGGCAATAAAGCCACTAAGGTGCAAGGGGGTTACTGAGTGTGAGAGAATATAAGAAAAACATTAAGTATCTGACATATTCTTTCTACAATTATTCATTATCTTGCAGAATTTATAACGTTAGATTGTATATGCGTTTGTTTTATAGTCTTTTGTAAACATTTATTAAGTCTGTTTTCTGTTCCATTTTTTTTTCAATAAATAAATCTCTTAATTACATGTTGTCATCACCGTCCTTAATTGAGTGAAAGATTTTATTCCGACTTCCAAAGATTTATACATCAGTTAAGAATGACGTAGACTTTGCAGGCTTATGTATATATGAAAAGTGTATACAGAAAATGACTGTAATCAGTTTGTACAGTAACCAGACTATACTGCATAAGGTTGTTAGTTCCAGACCATACAGGAATTACAAAAAACATCCCCTCCAGAAATGTATGCACAAAAAAATACAGATGCATTCTGGTATAACGTGATGAAAAAATATACGTGTTAAAATCGTGTTTCTTAAATTGACACGTTGTGAACACCCGTTTATGAAAGAAAGGGGCATTTCATATTTACTTGTTTGAAGCGCCTCCTGGGCACCAATGTAACGAGAGAAGAGCTAGGGAAGAAAGATTTATTCCTTCCTCCTCCTCCTCCTCCTTCTCCCCCCCCCAAAAAAAAAACTTATTTACATTTCTCTCGTTATGGGCATTGTGAGATCCGCGATATCATAACACCGGACAGGACAGAACGGAATGGCTGAAAGGAAAAAGAATGACAAACATACTTTGTTCCCAAAGAGACTTTTTATAATACCAAGACATACACAAAACCATTTCAGAAGCACATGTCTCTCTCCCTCCATATATATATATATATATATATATATATATATATATATGTGTGTGTGTGTGTGTGTGTGTGTGTGTGTGTGTGTGGTGGGAGGAGGAGAGAGACATGTGCCTCTGAAATGCTCAGGGAGCGTAAGTTGCGAAATGACTTTCTGATGTAAAAATTTCAGGGCGAATGATCGAATACAATGTCTTGGAAAGGTTGATAAAAAGGATTATTATCAATAATTTACTTAAAAATCGATATATATATATATATATATATATATATATATATATATATATATATAGATAGATAGATTTTTGCTTTAAACGAGTCCCACGTAGAGAAAAATATATTACAAATATTTATACAGCAAAGCAAAGTATAAGGAAGAAAAAAAAGAAAGGTCTTATATATAATTTGGAGATACACCTGACCTGGAGAAGCCATTTTTAGGACTCCAGGTTTAAACAGGCCGGATTCATCTATATGCCAAAGGGAAACGGCACCATGCGCTTGTAAGCTGCAGGGAAAGGCAGATTTAGTCTCGGTTTTGGCCATTTGGCCTAGGCTAGAAAAAAGCAATGTTCTTGTTTGGTTGCTGTTCACGAACTAAAAAATGACAGCCGCTTTGGTCACTGCATGGTGACGTCATGAAGCTGCCATCCTGTGGCCCACGTGACTTATCTCCACTAAAGGGAGATAAGCGCCTTCTGTGTCCTTACACTGGGATTTCTTTCTAGCCAATGTTAGGTCACTTTTCGGTCTTATCCGCCATTGTTCTGTTCTTTCTTGTCTTGAAATCAGAATGCTGCAATTGCTTGTCAGTATCCCTTTTGTGTGTTAAAACCATTCTTAGTTAGTGAACTTTTTGCCTTATTACTTTTGCTTTGGCCTGCATATATTGTTTGCTTAATATTGCTTTTATCGTGTTTTTTTCTTTCTTTTGCTATTGTTTATTGCAAACGTTGCCAATTCTGTTTGTTGGGCATTACAATTAACTATGGCCTATTGCTCTACAAAGTTTTAGTTTGATGAGGCCTTTAAAATCGGCATTCGAAATTCTGGTTTTTACATGTGTTCCAACATTACCCAGTGGCACAAGTTTGAAAAACTCAGTTACCTCAGCCAGGTGGTGAGCTACAGGTTGCTACTTTAGTTATCAATTTATGACTCAGGAAATTTGACATTAAACACACATTTATATCAGTAAAAGAAATTATTAAAAAATGTTGGGCTCTTACTGGAGCACGCTGTTCTTTTCGAAGACCATGCCCAAATATTATCCTTTTGCCAAACTAAGTTAATGTTAAAATATAAGTAAAAAAAACTGTATTTGATGACATAGTTACATTTAATATTACAGTATTTTGAAATTAGACTCGATACAAGTTATTAGTCATCTTCTGTGGCAGTGAATGCTGGATAATCTTCTTACAGATGAAGAAGAGACTTGAAGCAACAGGAAAGTGGTTCTACAGAAAGATGCTGAGAATAACATGTAACGAAAAAGTTTTAATGGAAGCAAAAACGAAATTTATGCTTACAATCAGAAAATTTCTAAGACACAAAATGAAAAAAGAATGCTTGGTGAATTTCAAACTCACAGGACATTTTGAAGGCAAGAGGTAAATAATGAGTAACCTTATATAAATGGATGGCAGAACAGGGAGTGGGCGGAAAGGTGAAAAGATAAATCTTACTAAGTACGGTCATAGCTCTCCACAACTTCTTATTCTTTGTAGAATAGGAAGTTGCAGAGAGCCATAATCGCACACGTCCTGAAGGGACACGGCACATAAAAGAAGAAGGTTGATTTTTTACGGTTTATCAACCTTTTGCAGGTTGGAGTGATTGATCGATTTATTTGATATTCAAGGTTTATCAACATTTTTACAGTTTATTTCAAATCAGAAAATATTTTTAGATTGTAAGAATGTTTGGGAGTTAATAATGATTTACTGATACAAATCCTACTAATTAACCCATAGCTGGTGGGGAGAAGAGGTTGATCCATAGCTTTGCGCGTAAGTGAATGCAACGAACACGACTGGAATTCGAACTCGGCTCTCTGATTTCCCATTCCGAACCGTTATCAATAGTACCACCTGCACATCCAAGCTTAAAGAACCCGATATTCACCAGCGGTCACCCATCTAAGTACTGTCCGACGTTGCTTAACTTCGCTGATCGACAGGTGTTTCGTACTAGTAGTTTATGTCGTCTGTGTAATCATTATTTTTAGCGGATAGTTCAACTTCGTATATAAAACCTGTGAAATGTCTTTTGAATCAAAATGTTGGCCAGATATTTTTTTTTACTAAGTTGTTATTTTTGTACATTTTCTTGTTCTACAAATGTCTTCTTTAGAAATCGTTTTTCTTTTCTCTTTCATAAGTTTGGATAGCAGTAGTTCTAAGAACACCAAGTCACATACATTGCAATCAGGGATTAAGCCAAGAATCATTGGTCAATTCAACAGTTAGGGTTTCAGATTAGAGTCCCCTATGTTCTAATGCCAAGCTGTATATAAGAATTCATTTTATAGCTGTAAACGGAAAAGTGAAAATTGTTACAAAGTGTAGCGAGAATGACAAAACAAGAGATAAAATATGAAGAGACAAGTGTTTGGAAAATAAGGGGAGATAAGTGACGTCAAATATCGGAAATTCAGACAAAAGAAGGAACTCAACTTGGATTTTATGTCGGACAATTTATTCAGTAAATTAAAATTTTATCTGACAAGAATATATTTTGTATTCACACGCGTGCCAAAATAAAAATGGGGTTTAGACAGAATTCATTAATCATTTTGTACATGACGCAGAAAAGAACGCAGCGGTTATAATTACACACAAGGGGCCCAGTAAATAATATTTAATATGACAACCTTTAGTAACATGAAATTGTTAAATCTTTGTAATCATTGAATTAACAAATCAGAATTCTTGAACGGCAATCCACAGGCTATCTTGTTTAGAGAACTGTGCCTTTTCTATAAATATTTTCATGGTAATTGTTCTGACGAGCTTTCCTCTTTACTAGTTTGATTTTATGAATTTAAGCGCAGTACTAGATTGGCAGCTAGGTCTCATCATTTTACAGTTGAATTGGCTAGATATAACTATATAACTATATAGTTCTATGCTAACAGTTTTTCACTCACAATTCTCACTTGTAGAACTCTCTTCTTGCGTTCCAATCAACATTGATCTTCAAAAATATAAATGCAATGTCAATCATTATATTCTGTTTTCTTAATTCCTGTTCTTTTATTGTTTTCTCTCCTTTTTCTTTTTCTCATATTCTTTCAGACTCAGTAAGCACTTGCGTCTTAGTGGCTTCATTGCCTTGTTTGCTGTGAAATGATTAAGAAAAGAACTTACTACATCTTAGTTTTGGTTGTAAAAAACGGTAAACGTTCAGAAACATGCATATATTCGGTGACTGGCCAGACAAGTAGTGTAGAAACAGATTGAACTAATGCCTCTTCTTCGATTTTATGATTTACAGGAATTTTTTGTTTGTTTTCTTAATTTGGTATCACCCATGCAAGGCATTAAAACCACTAAGACTCAAGGTGTTACAAGGCGTAGAAGAATAGGAGCAGAAACATTAATAATGAACGGAAAGAAAAAATAGTAATCAGGAGGAGAGTAGAGAGTAATTAACATTGCATTTAAATTTTTACAGATTAAAGTCGGCTTGAAAGCATGGACCCGGAAGGAGGTTCCACAAGGCACAAGAGCGAAAGAAGAAATTGTTAGCATAGAATTTACGGCTACATCTAGCCAGCTTAACTGTAAATTGGTGAGATCTCGACGCCAGTTTAGTACTGGGCTTAAATTAAAAAAGTCTAGATACCATAGCGAAGAGCACATCCGAACAATCACCATATAGAAAAGGCATAGTGAGGCAACCTTACGGCAATAGAGCCAAGCCGAACCGAGCCGAACCGAGCCGAAAGATCAGGACCAATAATAGGGCAGATTCTTCTTTGAATATTATCAAGGAGTTGTAGGTAAATAGCAGGGACACTAGACCATATGTGGCCAAAATATTCTAAGCATGGACGCATAATAGACATATAAATATATAAGATAGATTCAGGAGAGAAAAATTGTCTCACACGACATAGTGAACCAACATTCTTAGCAGCTGACCTAGCAATGGATTCAATATAGCCTTACTACTTAATGTCAGCTGAGATTCGTTAGCCCAAGAAGGCGCAATGATTCACTTTCCTGGAGGTTAGCATCAGCCATGATGATGAAAGGCAGAGATGGGTTTCTCAAATGATTAATGGAGAGAAGTTTAGTTTTAGAGCCGTTAAATTTAACAAGCCATCTTTTGCCACAGTTACGACGGACTTGGGGCCTTTTGGACATTGGCTACCATTTTGATCTTGTCAGACTGATTAAATTGATTGATACTATAAAGTGAATCACAAAACAGTTTTCACTGTTTTTTTTTATTTGCAATTTATGCCACGTACGTAAATCAGTGTGACTTTTCCATCTTCAACATGATTGCGCGTTCCTGAGCATGTGCATCTGCTCAGGCCCATATATGTTTCTTCAAAAACTCACAAAGTCAACCTGTAATTTATACTGCAACTGAGTTGACCTTAGTTACAGTTTAAATACGAGCACTGCCAGAGCCACATACGATTTTGAATTCAATCATCTTTCTCCTCAACTGGTTGCCTACCCTGTTATTTAACTCATAGCTTGGGGGAGAACGGTATTTGGGCGAAAGTGAATATGAAATCAATTTTATTTCTTCAAAATGCCAAAGAATTAGAGTTAAAATAAGAGGCTTTGAAGTTCCGCAGAGTTTATGATTTGAAGAACTCAATTTTCGGTCTGAATTCGAATTTCGGCCCAAAACGGAGTTTCGGCCGAAATTGGACTAATAGCCCGAATAGCCCGAGTTAAAATGAGGTTTTGAAGTTCCATAGAGTGAATTGAAGAATTCAAGGTTATTTTTCAAAATTATCATTGTTGTTTTCTAAGCTGGGGCAGAAGTCCTTTTAGTTTGGGGTCAGAGGCCAATTTTCCCCTCCGCTGTAGCTAGCTTAAAAGTCCACACGGAGTGTGGCTTTTAAGCTAGTTTAAAATAAATTGTGAGGGTAATGAGGAGAAAGCCAATTCAAACTTTAATAATGTTGGGCTTTCAAATATAGCTCAGTTCGTCACACATACAACCTGGACATTGTTCCAAAGCCATTTTCTTTAAGTCATCTTTTGGTGGATCCAGTAAAACGGCACCGACTATTGTATTGCTGGAAGACGACATTTCTATCTGGAGTAATCTCTCAAGGACACATGGTACAGTGGATAAAGACGTTAGTTAGATCCAGTGACAGGACCCAAAGAGTGTGAGTTCAATAACCGGTTAAGGTAGTGGAGAACTTTCAGAGGGAAATTAACAGAAGATAACTGATAACTGACATCCATTAAACGTGGTATGTGGAACTAAAACAGTCTACACCAGTGAGCGAAATAAAGGGTTCAGTTCGACATTCCAACCACCTGAAGAAGGCCGGAGCGTACAACGGCCGAAACGTTGTAATAAATATGATGACAAAGATGAGGACAATAGTCCGAATAATGTAAATAGTATAAATCTCTGAACAATCCAAAAGTGCAAAATATCGTAGGAATTTGCAGCTTGTGAATTATTTTTAATGCCTATTTAACAATGAAATGTCTTCAGTTAAGAAAGTGTCTCAAACTGAAATATCTCTCTTCTTTATTTTACAGTCGTAGAGAGACAACCAAGATATTTCTCATCTGATCTTTCAGCAGAAACTTCGCTCACCAAATCAAACCTGGACTTATCACTTACAAAAACTAGACTATCTTTAATGTTTTTATAACGCTGGGCAATATGGCGCCCGTCCTCAACTCTGACCTAACTAACAGTTATGTATCTAAAAGGATGCTGGTTATAAAATTCACTGAAGACGGTGGGGTGTAACCTAGATGCTTAAAAAATATTCGAGCGTTTGCAAAATATCAAGGACGGACAATCTTTATTTCTGTTTTCCACGGATGTGCATACAAGATATCTCCTTGTCAGATAAAGCTGTAATTTACTGAATGACAAGCTATCCATCATAGGGTGTGTAAGCTGTATCTGAAAAAAAGGGAGGTAGAGATAGGTGCAGATAGCAAGTACGGTTTTTATGAAACTTTTTGATCTGAAGCCCAAAATGCTGGATTATTTCCGACCTCGCTGCACGCTCATTACGATGAAAGTTAATTGTTTAAAAAAGTGTCTTCAACTTTTTGTTATTATCACAACGTCCCGGCCTTCTTTGTGTCTGTCGTTCCAGATAATCTTTATGGAAATTTTAACTGAACACTATTTAATCTTCGAGTGGTAGATTATTCTCGTTATGCTGTCCATGTCTCGGGATATCTCGTTTTGTTTGTTTTTTTTTGTTTTTTTTAAAAGTATTACTCAGTCATTGATCGGCATGTTTCCACTCTATCTATGTTTGTGCTTCCCGAGTTCCATGTTGGAAATTAGAATTTCTTTTTCGTGTGTACACACCTCGTCATAACCTCAGTCCTCCTGTTTGATAGAGTACGCGAATCTGCGAACATCAAAATTGACAGATTTTTATCTTTGCATGACTTACAAAGTTACCTTCCACTCCATGTTTTTTCGCTATATTCCATGTTGCCTATATGACCTCCATCTCCTGTATTTTGGATATGATTCCCCCTCTTGTTCAAATTTAAATTTAATTTTTAAAAAATCAGTAGGGGTATTTGTGCTCTCCCCCACCCCTCAGGAACCCCTTTGATAAAAATGAAATATACTTATACAAGTACCCTGGGTAATGTAGTTTCAGAATATATATGATTATGAGGGTCTATCTCCAAAACCCTAGTTTGGCTGAGAGTCAATTTCATCTTTTATTTTCCAAATATATTTCGATAGCGCGGTGCTGTTGCAATATTTTCGTAACCTAAAAAATGCTAAGTGGTTGTAATGACCTCATTTTGAAAGCGCCTTCGACTGAACCAATGTTAGTCATCGCAGGGAGGCCTTCTACTTTGACTTCAGCTCAATAAACAACATTTTCAGTCAGAAACTTGCCGTTTAAGGGACAGCCGTCGCTTCTACGACAATTGCACATATTTATACTAGGCGTGGGCCTACCCCTCAACACTTACTGGTTATGTCCCTTAATAATCTTTTCATGTCGAACATGGTACTATAACTGCTTTTTATAGTATTGATTTTTTTGGAGCGTATAGTTCACTGGAAAGAGAACTTGCACAATATAATAAAGAATTTTTGATTAATTTTGATTTTTGCTTGCAGCTTGAAAAGCAGGTTAAACCTGAGTATCTTTCGATGTCTCTTTACCTTTTTATTAATTGTAACCGGATTGACATCACGGTAATCTATTTCTTGTATGTGGCACTCTGCGTGCAACGCTAACTCATAACACGTGTTTTATATTTGTTGAAAATGCCTTCGGACGAAGAGTTGCAAGACAAGCTGTGTTCAAGACCTATAGGTATCTAATTAATAATATGCCTAGGGTTATTTGACTTGACATTTACTTATATTAACACATTGGGTGGGGGAGTTGTACGGTTCCATTGTGCCGTTGATGAGATTTAATTCAAGTCTTCAAGACTGTCTCAGCTGCTATGTTGAGGCCCAAGACTTTAAATAATTTAAGAGAAAGATTTTGTATAATATAAATTATATTTCAGTCATTTCGTGAAATAAACATGTTGTACGATTCCTTATCCACCGGGGGATATCTTCCAAGAGCCACATCTTTGCCTGAAAATAAGAATACCAAATTTTACAGATACACCACCAATTTTCCAGGATACTTTTGTTCTGTGACTGTGCCGGATTATCCATTTTGCCAGACCAGCAGTAATCACATAGTAACAATTCAATAATACACCTCTGATGCACTAATTATACATCTCTTCTATCTCTACACCATCATTAACTGTTAAAATCTTTATATTAATCTATAATAGAATTAATACGAGTAAAAGCTTAGCCCGACTCCATAGTTTCATAGACGGACCCATCCGTCCACTCGTCAGTGGTATCAGGAGTTAACTGCTTATACTTCTCGATTTTTCTTTTTATATTCACTTATCATTGGTGCAAGTTGTTTTTTTTTTTGTTTTTTTTTTTATAGTGTACGTGTGTACATTCACGCGCGTGCACTTGTCTGCGCGGATGTGCTTAAGTTTAGGTTGTCGTGATTATTTCTCCTTTTCGTCGTTTATTTTATTTTTTTTAAGACACTTCCACCTAAGCCCGCCGGCAAGCACGTAGAATTCAAACCCTTGCTTGACGTTTTCATTGGACCATCAGTTACCAGAAAATCGCTGGTGCAGGTGTACTACGGTTTTACCCTAAGCATACCTACTTATGATACATTTCAATCATTGCATTTATAAATTAGAGATTAAGGAAAATAAGCAGTAATAAAGTAAATAATTATACAGTGTAACTCGGATATAAGAGACCCGGATATAAGAGAAACCCGGATATAAGAGAGATTTTCTCTGGTCCCAAATTAGAGCCTGTGTTAATGTATATAAAATAGACCAAACCCGGATATAAGAGAAACCCGGATATAAGAGACTTCTTCACCGGTCCCGACAACTCTCTTACATCCGGGTTACACTGTATAAAAGTTGTGATAGAAAGTTCATTCTTATTGTAGATCTTAGCAACCTCGACATACGATTTTTTTTCTTACATCGAAATCTTTTTGTTTTTTTTTTTTTTTTTGGGGGGGGGGTTCACTTAAAGAAAGCAGTTTTATTTCTGCGGGTAAATGAAATCACAGAAAAAGAGGACCAGTTTAATATTTCCTTTGAAGATACTTCTATTTGAAAACACTGCGTCTAGCATGGTTTATATGAAGTGACTACACGCTTATTCACGGCCAGTTTTTGAAGACATTTAGAAAGTCAGCTGCAAAACTTGATTATTAGGTAGGAAAATGACTCAGAAAGGAATGCTATTTTACCCGATTATAAATTAGCAATTATTCAAAATTTACGATGGGAAGTAACCGAAGTGTTTTGCAAAGTACTGTATTTTCTATATCGTTAGAAACTCAAAAATAACCAATTTACTAAGAAGAATATATATATATATATATATATAATTATTAATTTAAAAATATGATTCC
This sequence comes from Acanthosepion pharaonis, assembly GCA_903632075.3. NCBI lineage: Eukaryota > Metazoa > Mollusca > Cephalopoda > Sepiida > Sepiidae > Acanthosepion > Acanthosepion pharaonis. Next base: position 515,610 of record CAHIKZ030001255.1, read on the forward strand.
ATCGCTACATAAGAGTTCGCATGTTTCAAAACAAGAACTGAAAACTTCAATATAATTGTTTAAATTAAAAATTGAATTAAAGTACTAAACTCTGTTCCATCTTCAAGCGAAATTTATTTATTTATTTTTTTTTTTTTTTGAAATACCTAATTCTTGAAATTTACGCGTTTTATAAGCATATTCATTATTAAAATTAAAATTACTATAGTAACGGCTAAAGTAATTATTTAAAAAAAAAAAAAAAAAGGGGCGTAAGGGTTAGTAATTTGTATCAATATCTCAGTTACATTCAAAGAGGTCAAGTCAGTGTAAGGTTGGGGTGTCTAAATTCAAAGCGGAAGATGACATCGTCTCTAGTCTGTATATATAAGTTGTAGCCTTTATCTGTCTGTTATCGAACTAGGGTTTTGGGGATAGGACCCCATAATCATATATATTCTGAAACTACATTACCCAGGGTACTTGTATAAGTATATTTCATTTTTATCAAAGGGGTTCTCGAAGAGGGGGGGATCACAAACACCCCTACAGATTATTTTTAAATTAAATTTAAATTTGAACAAGGGGGTGACTCCTATCCAAAATACAGGAGATGGAGGTCACATAGGCAAGATCATTTTGATCAAAGGGGGTCCCCCGGGCGCCTTCTCCGGGTGCCCCCCTACCCCGATGGAGGTCACCGGCAAGATCAAAATGAGACAATATGGGCGTCAAGTCGAACAAGAAATCACCAATCAGTGGTTAGTGCCTTATAATACATACTAGCAGTAGAGCCCGGCGTTGCCCGTGGATATAACAGTAAGAGATAGATCAAGTATCGACCATCATAAAGACTGAAAAATAAAATTGACAAAGATTATTGTTTAAGGTTGACGGACACGCATGTCTTAATTAGTTTTTTTTTTTTTTTTTTTTTTTTACGAATCGGTCAAACCCAAACTCAAACAAAAACATTGTTTTCAATCGTTATGAGTCTATCGATTGATGAATAGAATTTTATTATAAACAATTGTTTTGTAAATGGAATTTTTAAAGCATTCTGAATGTAAAAATAAAGAAAAAAGTGTGCAAGACAATAAGAAAAACTACCTGCCAAAAAAAAGTGAAGTTTTGTTGAAATCGGTTGAAAAATGTAGGTAGCCTTTCTGTAATCTTTTACAATTTATGATTTTTACTCATTGAATACAGTAAAAAAAAGTGCATATTTTGCTTGTGGTGATTCATAATTAGAATTCTGATTTGAATATATTTTCCACTCGTTGTTTCTAATACAAAAAATATTAACTTTATTTGGGTTTATTAATTTATTACAAGGTAAGTACTGTGTTCTTTCCTTAATAATTATCATCTTCGAAATATTGTTGTTTTTTGTCTATCAGATTTCTTACGTCGGCATTTTTAAATTATTTCTTAATACTTTCTTTTAAATATTGAATTAATTTCAAATAGAACCAATGCCTTATTGATCTGCCTTGTAACAAATTGCAAAGGGAATTGTAAAAACGGTCCTAAAGTATGTGGAATTATCCGATGTTTGGATTCGTACAATCAGTAGAGATCGTTAGATTATTTTTAAGGTTGACGGACACGCATGTCTTAGTTTTTTTGTTTTTTTTTTTTTTTTTACGAATTGGTCAAACCCAAACTCAAACAAAAACATTATTTTCAATCGTTATGATGAGTCTCCTGATTGAATAAAATTTTATTATAAACAAATGTCTTGTAAATGGAATTTTTAAAGCATTCTGAATGTATAAATAAAGAAAAAAGTGTGCAAGACAATAAGAAACACTACCTGCCAAAAAAAAAAAAGTGAATGTTTGTTTTATCGGCTGAAAAATGTAGGAAATGCGATCCCATATATAAAGGAACACACACACACACACACACACACACACACACAAACAACGTTGGTTTTTTAACACGATGTGAGTTGTCCCCCTTTCATTCGCACGATGTGTCTTACTCGTGTTTTCAAATTGATTTTATTAAAAAACAATTGTGTTTTCCCCATTTTCGGCGCTGTTAGAACCACCACAAGGTAATTTTATGTAGTCCTGTGAAGTTTTGTTGAAATCGGCTAAAAAATGTAGGAAACCCGATCCAATATATAAACGTTACAGACACACACACACACACACACAATCTGCGTTTTATAATAAGTAAGATATGTTGCGACAAGGGGCACATCGGTTAGCAAGCTTGTCTCACTAGATCAGTTACGACTGAAAAGTGAGTTCGATCCTCACTACGTGCCCCATACTCTCGGTTAGAAAATAACCATATTTGTTGCGGCAATTCAACTGTGATATCAATGTTGAAATCTGCTCATCAATTCATCGCACGCCTCCTAGGGACTTGGAGATAGACCCTCATAACCACATATACTCTGAAACTACAATTCCCAGGTTACTTGGATAAGTATATTTCATTTTGATCAAAAGGGGGTTCGGGGGGGGGAGCATTGAGATTTTTTTCCCCTTTGATTAAACTAAATTTAAATTTGTACAAGGGAATGACTCCTATCCAAAATATAGGAGAAATCCAGAAGATGGAGGTCACATCAGCAAGATTATTGAGTAATATTGAAAAGCATCATTTTTCTCTACAAATTATAACAATGATTTAAAATCAATCATTATTTTCTTACAAAAAAATGTGTGACGCGCAGGAAGGAGCGGGTAATTCGGCTAGTTTACTATGAAAAGTTAAAAACATCTATTCTAATTATTGACGACACCGAAACCTAAAAATCCACCCACCCCCTATGTAAAAATAAAATATATATTTCGATGTGGTGTTATGGCTAGCAAGATTGTCACGTTAAAGTTAGATGAAAGCGGTTAGATCAAGTTGTTTTTGCACACACCTACCACTGAAAATTGTTTCCCTTTGATTTAAATTAAATTTAAATTTGTACAAGGGAATGACTCCTATCCAAAATATAGAGGGAGAAATCCAGAAGATGGAGGTCACATCAGCAAGATCATTGAGTAATATTGAAATGTATCATTTTTCTCCATAAATGATAACAATGATTTAAAATCAATCATTATTTTCTTACAAACAAATGTGTGACATACAGCAAGGCGTGGGTAAATTGGCTAGTGTTTTTTTATAAACTTTTTACCTTTCTATTTTATTGTTCTTGTTACTGCTTTGTGACGTGGATCAAGTTATAGCCTTAAATAAGCTATTAGCTGTTTATTTTTAAGGTTTTGACGGCGATTTGATTGGCGTGTTCTCGGGTTTTCACGTGGTAACAATAGTCAGTTCACATCATTTATTGATTTCCAAATCATAAAACGATTTCAAACGTGATTCGAGTCTATGAACGCGAATCTCATAAAATAAATAAATAAACAATTTATTGTTCTCGTAAAAGTGTATTTCTTTTAACTAAACATTCAGTGAATCTAACACTTTCCGTCTAAAAATGTCGGCCACACAGTTGGGATTATTTTTGTAGTTAAGCTATGTATTCCACATATATACACAAGATAATCTTGAAAAGTTTCCAGAACGAGTCGAACATCATTTCATCAAATACGACATTTCGCATATTATCTGAATTTGGTTTCAATCTTCTTCGAAATAATTCCTTTAGGAACGTTCAAATCTCAGTGTATCTTTCTTAAAATATCAACGCGTATTTTTTTTTCTCATATATTCTAGCATTTTCTTGGTGACAAGATCGCCCTGAAACGCTCACCATCTTGAACTGACATTCGGGCGGCCTTGAAATGCACATACCACTCAAAACTGATGTTTGACAGAAGAAATTTTAGTTTACAACCTGATGAAGCACATCGAAGATCTGTCAGTAGCAGAATTGCCGAGCTGCATGCACATAGTGATGCAGGATCATTGCGCGAATTTGTCAGTAATCGTAAAGATCTCAGAGCCGTTCCAATAAAACGTTATAAAAACATGCTTAATAATTTAACACAAGAAGATAGCGTGAACGGAAGCCTAAGAAAGGACTGACTCAGTAGGCAGGGTACAAATAAACGATAGAGATTTGTTGAACGGTAAATTTACAACGCCCACAGTCCGAAAACTTCTACATCACTTCGTATAAAAGACTAGTATATATATATATATATATATATATATATATATATATAGTTATATGGTATGCTCAATATCAGAGATAGAGCGGATGTAAATATAATTATGTAATTATTGGCTGTCCACCTAGAGCGAGAGAGAAATAGTAGACAGATGAAGTCCCTAAGAACGAAACGTGACACAAGAAAACATTTTCCACTTTGTCATACATTTTCCCCATATAAGTGAACATTGAAGTCACCCTCCTCCCACAGCGGCGACAGTCTGTTTCATGCTTAAACACAATCTTCATGGCCTAAACATTGCAGGAAGTGCAAGAGAAGAAGCTGTTGTAGTAGAAGAGGCGGCTACATTTAACTGTTTCGACGGTGAAAAGGTGGGACCGAGATGCCAACCTAGTAGCACGCTTAAATTCATGCAGTTTGGGTACCAGTGAAAGTAGCTCTCCAGAGCAGTTTGTAATGAAAATATTTGTAGAAAAGACAGAGGGAAGCCACATCATGTCTGTGATAAAATGACAGATCAGGACCTTTCACATTGCATATCCGTCTTGGATTTTGCCGAGGATATATATATATATATATATATATATATATATAGGTGTGTGTGTGTGTGTGTGTAATTTTATTTAATTAAATTCCGACTGTGTAAAAAACTAAAGTTACCAGTTCACTAATCACATAAGAGAACTGTACAACTAAACAATTCCAAAGTTGATTGGTGTTGTTGGTCCCACTTTTAAATCACCAAGTTATTTCACCTAAATGTGAAAGACAACCCTGACTTTTAGTACTTAATCATAAACGGATTAGAAAAAGGTCATTTAAGGCCAAAGAAGTTATCAGTAAATCTCTTGGTGATCTGCACGCAATGAATTGTTTGGTTAACAATCAGCGGTGACTAAATTTAACTTGCAATACTGGAGAGTTATAGAACTGAGTTGCTTCAGAGAAGATTGACAGACCAATAAAATATTTCGTGAAACTTACACGACCAGTGACACAATTATATTTAAAATAATCAAACGATAAAGTTACATTTACACTACAGATATTATTTTTTAAAACTTTTATTTAAAAGAAGACTGAGGAATTGGATTTTTATTGACGCTATACTCATCATATAACGTATGCGGCTCTAGTGGGGTACATATTTGAACTGTAACCAAAAAGGCTTAGATATGAGGCCCCACCTCTCTACTTCATGCCGATTTCAAAGTTTACCAACCTGGGGGCCACAAATCCTCAAAGGAAAATTGGTGGGAAAGGGAAGCGCTTTTTTTAAATTACCAAAAATCAGGGAATTATCCAATTTAAGTGAAAATTTCAGTACATATTCATTATTATTTACTTTTATAATGAATATGTTTTTATTTTATTTTTTATTTTTTTTAAAAAAAAAAAGAAAAAGAATCTGAGAAAATGTTATTGTTTTTGTCATAAACACCAATATTTTCATGGCTAAATTTTTCTCGAAAAGAAATGTTTAAGTCGCCAATTTTAAAATTTGCAAAAAGATTAATCGCCGACGCATCTCCGCTGATAAAAAAAAAAGTTTCACACAGATTTCAACACAACACAAACGGGATTGTTTTAAAAATTTGTTTTAAAAACAGTATTTCAGTTTTCTGAAAAAATTTTCATGTGTTGAAATCTTTAAACATTTTTATTTTTTAAGCGATCATTTTCTCGTATCTTTCTAGAAACGTAAAAAATAGGGACTAGAAATTTTAATTTAATTACTAACCGTGGACTTTTAGTTAGTATTACTATTAGTAAAAAAAAAATCAGAGATCCTTCTTAGTGGATGATCTCGGAAAAAATGATTTTACCAAGATAAAAGAGCTGTTCAGAAAGAAAATTACAATTTTAAAAAATAAGCTTTACTGAAATTAGCAGTTCTGACCCCCACCTCCCCAGTAGTTATGGGACCAACACGCTGTTGAGAGGTCCGGGGTAGTAAGCACCGACCTTGACGATTATTATAGTTAATGATTGACAATATAATTTAGGTAGAAAAAAAAAAAAAAAACGCTGCTGAAACTAGCCCTTTTGGGGCTCCAACCTCGTCGGGGGTGTCCTGTGTAGTACGCACCCCACCGGCCATGCAGATACACGATGAATATTATTAGTTGATGACTGACAGTGTAACGTCAGGTTAAAAAATAATTTTTTAAAATAGCGGATGGCCATAAAACAGTGATGAAAAAAACATGGCATTGGCAACAAGCCCCCCCCCCCGCCTAAAAAACGCCGCCACCCCGGTTGGGGTTAAGTACAGACAGTGAGGATAGTACAGTATATTTAAAAAGGAATTGGGCGCGAAAGACGTGAGGCTATACTGGTTTGAGTCAGCTTAAAGTCATACGATACGAGAGTAAACAGATGAGATAAGAAGCCCGTAGTCTTCTAAGAGCAGTGAGCTTGCTTGTATTAAAGAACTTGACTCATAGCTAAACTCGAACACTGATGAAAAATACGCAAAAAAACGCATTGGAATAGCGAAAGATGCCTTCCAAAAGCTAAGCAAAGTATTAAAAAACAGAAGATTTTCGTTAGAAACAACGAGAAGAGTACTGGACTGCTAGATAATATCAGTTCTCCTATATGGCACTGAATGCTGGACAATCTCCTCGAAGAATTGTGGCTCGAGAGAAGGATGAACCGAATAGGTGAGCAATGACGAAGTTTTAGAGAAAATAGAAAAAAAAGGATACATACTTAACATCAGGAAGAGACAGTTGTAATTTCTAGGGTACATAATGAGGAAAGAGGGCTTGGAAAATTTGATACTCACAGGACAAGAGGGGCAGAGGAAAACAACGCATAACCTACTTAATGAGCTTAAGGAAATGGATGGCAGAACAAGGTTTAGAAGAGATAAAAAAAAATTATTAAAAGCTACAACGGACAGGAGATTGTGGAGAGCCATGATCATCAATGTCCTGTAATGACACGGCACATATAAGAAGAATTCCATACAAAGATTAGCGTAGTACGGCAAAGGGCCAAATGGTATTAAATAGGACGTGGAAGACAGTTATTTCGGTCTTTTTACAGTTTAAAATTAACCGGGGAAGCGTTCTCCTCAATATAGGGGATAAAATGTCTATAGAGTGTGGACAGAGTAATCTTGAATGGTGACTATCAGTTTCACGCTTCGGTAAAATCTTCAGACCTGGATCAGGGTTGATTTCTATGTCCAACGCTGTTCATATATACAAATTCTTTATCTCCGATAGTGAATGTATTATTAAATAGAGTAGCAGCAAGGTCTCATCATTACACAGTTGAAATGTTTACGTGTAATTATTGTTTCTTCTTTTGCACTTTTCGCTTGTGGAACTCTTTTTTTATGGCTTCTTGTTTGCCAGTCAACTTTAATCTTCGAAAAGTTAAATGCAATGTCAATTTCTTAATTCCTGATTTTTAATCTCCTCTTTCCTTAATAATATTTTCATTTTTCTTATACTCTCTCACTCAGCAACCCTTTGTGTATTAGTGGCTTTATTGCCTTGCTTGGTGTGAATTTATATATAGAAATAAAAAAGTAAGACTAATTTTACTTTGCATGATTAAAAAAAATAAAACACAGTCAACCGGATTCGTCTTCACTCAACAAAACTTGAATCGAGGGATTATATATTGCAATAAAAAATAAAACGATATATACATTATTTATATATATATGTGTTATAAACAGTGCAATTGACTACAGGGCTGGACAATCGAAAGGCTTAAAGTAATGTGCCTTTCTTAAGACTTGTAAAGATAATGTGCCTCTTTCTTAAGACTTGTTTACACAGACAGGTAGACGCCAATTAAACTGTAAAAACGGGGATGCCTACTAAAACACGTATATCCAATAAATATTAATTAATTTATAGTAATAAATAATGGTTTAAAATCCATTAATTCCTTAGAAATTACACACACACACACACACATATATATGATCTTATTTTTTATTGTAATCCCTCGATTCCAGTTTTGTTGAGTAAGGACGAACCCGGTCGGCTGTGTTTTATTTCTCTTTTTTTTAAATCATGCAAAGTAAAATTAGTCTTACTTTATATATATATATATATATATATATATATATATATATATATATATATATATATATACACGCAGTAGAATCCCTCATACCTGGACATGATTTTGATGTTTATATTTGAACTGTTTGGGTGATATGTAACTGATTTGAAATTTCTGTTTATCAGGAAATTTACTTTGGATAATTGCTTATGCTTAACCCTAATGGCTTCTATTGGTGCAAAAGATGATGGGAATAAGAGAAAAGGATGATAACGAGACAAATCTGCAACAAGATAGCGACGAGATGCATGATTGTGATGAAACCTGGACCGAAATTGAAATATCTATTGAAAAGGTTGTCAGTTTTATGGAAAGAAAGCCAGCATTCAGCTATGACAATTGCAATAACGCTCGCAGAGTTAAAAAGTGTCTTATGTTTAAAAAATTTCAAGAACAAAAGGAAAATGAAATGTGGAAAATGTTGAGAATGACATTAGAAGAGAATCATGCAACAGCGATTAAAAAATCCTTGTTACATTGTTTTTCATACGTGGCATACTTAATTTAACGAATTTTCATTAACATTACATAATTTATTTCTTTTTCCTTAAAATCAATTCCGTCATATTTCACTCACCATTAGCTTATTTTGTTTACTATAAAATGTTGAAAATAAATGTTACACCTGATTTCAGTTTTTCTTTTTAGGATAAACTAAATATAACCCCTCATATCCGAAAGAAAGGCCTTCTTAGTCCGGCTGTCAGGGATTCTGCAATATATATATATATATATATATATATATATATAAACAAGTATGTCTTTTCAAGCACGTGTATACAGATAACGTTTAGTAGTAAATATGTCGGGGATTTTGCACAGAAACACACCTGTATACGTGAGGTGATATTATAAAATTCTTTATTGTCAGATTATTTTAACTTTTAGATAGTAGTTGCAATCAACAAAAACATTTATATATAGATGTTATATTTAGACATGCTTGAGTAGGCATCTGGTTTGTAAAGAGTGAAATTAATGTCTATCGACCTAGATATCTAAAGAAACTGTGCCTCCCGATCTCTAGACGTTAATATTACCGCTTAAAAACAAACATGTATACCCACTAAATATAACGTTATGTATGCGTTATAAAACATTTTTCCTGATATATTGAACGCTTAAAATATTGTCGGAATGCTTTTCTTTCGACATTTTATTTATTTAAAAATGTTTAATTTTCAGAAAATAACCGTAGCTGCTGTAGCCAAATAAAATTTACATACATTTGCATGGAAATCCCCGTCTAATGTACAACGAAACAATATGCAGACAAAAGTTTTACTTACATTTTTTGTTTCAATTTAATTATCGTCTGTGTTTGCCTTTCTTTCTTTAGCGTGCCTTGTTAGCTGACTTTTTTTTTTTTTTGCAGTTCCTTCTCTGGAGAAATCTGTATCAATTGAACGAATTATTTTTCTTTTGTAAACACAGAAGTCACCAAAAGAAATTTCCACAGAAGCCATATAAAAGATTATAACCAAATCTTCAATTCTCACAAACAATTTATCTTTCTATCCGTTGTTCGCCGTCGTATAGAAGCCGGACTCCAAATGAAATGATTTTATTCGTCTATGGTGGCGGGAGCTGTCTTGAAATCTAAACGGAGATTGGAGAGAGAAAAACAAACAAAAAAAAAAACAAAAAAAACGACACGCCCTAAATCAAGCGCCTTTGTTTTATTTTAGCTTCTGTATTTGAAGGAAGTGTTTGACGGATTTATACCGCACGTTGATATTAATATACGCCGTAGTTATCGCGGATTTTTTACTAACGCAAGCAAAAATCCTCGGATCTTTTCTGTTAATTTAAAACCCCAAATTAAGAACATTATTTTTACTAAAATTCAAACCAAATTCTCACAGAACAAGGCCTTTCTATTGCACTCCGGTTGGGTTGACCTTTGCTACCGCGTCAAATGTGGGCGACTTGTTGAGCGTGAATGTTAACCCACACTTATGTAGGTTCAGCATTCGCTCTTACCCTGTTTCTTTCTTTTTTTAAAAAAATTCCTTGTAAGTACCTCGAATGTCTTCCGCACTTAAAAAAGTGAATAACTCCCTGACTTTTTTGAGTTGTTGCGAGGCAAGCTAAACAAATTTTGATTTAAGATTTATAATTTCAAAAAGTGCTAAAAATTTAATAAAAGAACAAACTTTAATTTAAAATTTATTTCATGGGGTGAATTAATGTTTGCGATAAGAAATTTTACATTATTTAGGGGTGAATTAACTTTAGAGATCCAAATCTTCTTTTTCGAATGTCAACTCAACTACAACTGGTGACCGTGTGACAATTAGTTTTAATCGCATTTCAGAACTGTTATTCTTGAAAGTCAGTCAGTTTTGTGCCATTCGTGATACACGCTTAAGCGATCATGTATCTGACGAGGCAAATTTTTTCCCGCAGTAGGCCAGTTACCATCCAAGGCTATAGAACCCGGTTTGTCCTGCTATTTACCCATAGCTGGGGGAGGGAGAAGTAGAGGATTCATACTTTTCCCAAGAGTAATAACACGTGAGTGAATGTAATGGACTCAAATGGAATTCTCTGATTTCGCAATCCATTACTCCACCGTGCCTCTCACCTATGTGCTAATACACTTGGGAAAGGTATGAAACCTCTTCTTCACCCCCCAGCTATGGGTAAATAGCAGGACAGGCCGGGTTCTATAGCCTTAGATGTCAACTGATCTACCGCAGAAAGAAATGGCAACCTACTGCGGGAAAAAAACCTTGCCTTGTCAGTCATGTATTGAAGGATACATGATCGCCTAAGCGTGTATCACACATGGCACATAACTGACTTATTCTTGAAATCAAGTTTGTTTTACAGAGGTTCTTCTTAATGTTCCTGAAAGTTTTAGTAGTCAAGTCTTATAAGCTGCGTAAATGTCAAACGGACTATAAAGTTTAATTAATTTGAATGATACTGATAAATAACGAAGAGGAAGTACCGCTGATTTCAAATTATTCGACCGATTCCTTTGTTGGTAGATATGGGTGCTTTGCATTGGTCTACAATGTGTTATCCTACATGAATGAGCTGCAAAAATGTTTGATGCTTGAATATTCCTGCTTTGTCGTAATGGAAGAAGTGTGACGATCTTGATTTAAAAAAATAAGCATTCTCAACCCTAGATTTGCTTGTGAGTGTTGCTTACTAATCTTCTAGGTAGTAAATTGAATGTTAACTCTCAGTTGCTTTTTCCAATATGCCCCTCACTTTAAAATCAGTTTAAAAACGGCTTCAATTCAAGATATTTAATAAGTGAATACTGATAGCAGCCATTTTCTATATGTTTATGATCACATATGCCGTTTTGGAGTAATGGATAGCGGCTTGGTTTGAGGAATTGGTGAGCTGAATTTGAATTCTAGTCACTTACGTGCTAATACCCTTGGGAAAAGTATGAATCCTCCTCTTCTCCTCCCAGCTATGAGTAAATAGCAGGACAGACCAGGTTCTATAGCCTTAGATGGCAACTGGTCTACCGCAGAAAGAAGTGGCAAACTACTACGTGATAAAAATCTGCCTCGTCAGTCATGTATCAAAAGATACATGATAGCCTAATTATATATCACGCATGGCACATAACTGATGATGCCGTTTAATTGTTTAAATGTAATCTCAAATGCCTTATTTTATTCGTTAGAAGTTGAAAGTGTTGAGTTCAGGAAACACTGTTCTGAAAACAGAGATATGTAAGTTGATCATGGCGCCAAAAAATAAAAAGTTGGTGTGGTGTGCGCTAAATCAAATGTTAAATTTTAAGGCTTCTGTATTTTTTATCTGACCCTCTCATGAAATAAATGTTTGTTTTTTTTCGTCCTGGACATAACGATAAACTACATTCAACAGCAAGGCCTCTGATCGAGAGATGAGAGCATGGAACCACTTCTTATTGTTGTTGTTGTTCCCAGGTCCATCCTGATCCGGGGTGGTAGCACCTGTTAGGGTCCTAGCTATGAGCAAATATTGAACCCCAAACAATAATCAACAATTTACTCTGAATATTTAGATTTCAGCATTAGATAGCCCATATTTTGATATACTGCCAAATAAAAGAAACTCTTTCATGACATTAGTCCATATAATATCTTACAATTTCTTAATTCAAACAGTATTCCAAAATATTCTGTTAGGGTCTCAGAGATAGACAAATAGCACCCCCCTCCCCCCAACAAAATCACTATGAAAGTATAAAAATACATTTTTATAGTAAAAATACCAGCAATACATTTTACATAAAAAAGGTGCTGCTTTAGTGTGTGTCCTACAGATCAGTGTGTCCTACCACCACATTTGTATTTTGTATTTGTTTAATGTAAGGGGAAAAGCAAAGACGTAAGGAGGGATGCCATTTATTGTTGTTTTATAAAATTTAAAATAAAAAAGAAATTTGACTAAAAAATCATAAAACAAGATATATGAATTCTTTAAATAAAAAACATTCTGAATGTCTTTTAACATATCAAGAAAAAAAGTAGAGACAATGCCTTAATAATGTAGAATACAAATGTGGTGGTAGAAACTGATCGGTAGGACACACACTAAAGTGACACCAAAAAAAAATTACCAAAAATTCATTTTATCAGCAGTTGAAGGCATATAATTGTATTCAAAATATTTAGATTTTAGCATTAAATAACCCATGGAGGTGTTGATATGCCACTAAACAAAATTAACCAACACATTTTTTTTCTTTAATCTATTATTCCACTGTAAACTTTTTCTTTTGATCTTAAATACATTTTTTGGAGTTTGTATTTATTTTCTGGAAAAAGACCTATAGACTTTTTTGACATATTAAACTTGCAAAAACATTTAGATAAGTTAATGATTAAATGTTTAGAGAGAGAAAAAAAGATGAAAATTAATGGTAGTATTGATTTTAGATAAATTATACAACTCAGTTCAATAGCATTGTGATAGATTGAGGCCAAGATGATTAAATTATTCTTTTCTCTAGTTTCCAATTCCAGCACAGCATAAAGTGGCTGAAGACCCCCATCTCCCTCCAGTGTTGTGGATGTATCAAGACGTTTTACCATAAAAATGAAATCCTTTCTCCTACAAAATTCCACAATCCTTATGGTATTATGAGCAAAGCAATTCTTGAAGCACAATTTTGGCAGGAAAATGTAGCAACCAAATCCCATTTACACACACCTTAGAAGCTTGTGTAACTTCAACATTGAAATTTTTCAGATGAAATAACCTTTGTCTCACATGTGCATCCTCTAGAATATTTTCATCTGGAAATTCCAATCTCTCAAGCAATTGTCCCATTTTTAGAATTAATTCTCTGTAGATGAAAAATTATTTAGAAAACAATAAAATGTAACTGAGGAAACATTTTCTAATTGATTTCTCAAATAGTAACCTGAAATATTTACAATAGTCTATTTGCTTTGATTTTTTCCCAGCAGTTGTCTTCTAGCATTTGATATATCTTATCAATGTTTAATAAATAAAAAGCTCTTTAGTTGTATATTTATTTAAAAGACAGAGGCAGATTTTTTTTCAGTTTTTATTCAACATTTAAAAACCTTATTTCTGATTTAGCATAATAACAAGTATATCTGACATAAGTACAATGTCCAAAAGCCAAATACTGAAATATTAAATACTTAACAGACAGAACCTGCAAAAAATATTAGTAAAAATAAATAATAAGCAAATTAAAACTGCAATTTGTTATTTCCTAGGAATTTTCAAATCTAATTTTTAAATTATTCATTTTTGGTCAATATAATAAGGTTCATTTTCTGCCACATGCACACCATTCACACGATGCAATCATTTTCTTTTGGCGTTAACAGCAGATCTGTTGTTAAAGTGTTTTCAGTGGGGAGGGGAAGCCTTTAACTCACTAAAATCAATTCAAATCATTTTCCTCTTGGCTACCCCCACTTGGCATATAAGCCTGATATAATTTTGTTACAAACAAGACTATCTTTTTGTCTACTTTTATTTTCCTGCATCCCAGACAGGTAAAATTTTACTGTATCTCCATGAGTTCATGATTAATCTAGATGCCAGCTCATAGTGTCCAATATCAAAATAGATTGAAATAATTCTGTCACAAAATAAGAGAAAAAGAACTCTTGACTATATGGTATCAAAAACGTTTTTTTCTTTTTTGGTCACTTAAACCAGATTTGCATTCTAAATGGAATCAAAATGACCAAAGGCCCAAAGAATTCTGAAGAGAAGGAATGGCACTGGAAGCTATATAAAAAAGTAAAAATTTCCATTGATAATTTTTCAAAATTCATATTTAAGATTCAAATTTATTCTTAATATAAAAGCAATAAAATTGTAAACAGATATCTTCTCATCTCAGGATTTAAATATTTTTTTCTGAAAGATTTGAAAAGTGATTTATAACAAAATTTTAAGAAAATAATTATAAAATACTTAACAACATTATTATTGCTGAGCTTAGCTTAAGACAGCACAAGACCAGATTAATAGACAGAAATATCTTGTTGCATCAATCACCAAAATAGAGAAAGTCTAACCTGCCTTAGAAATCAGCATTTGAAACTGACTGACATAAGACATTTTACCTGGACTTGAATACCAACCACAAATCAAGGCTGATTACCAAATATCTATTAACACTAAACATCTTCACTGGGAAGTAGTGGTTAACAAGCTAGCTCTGCTGACCATTGTGACTTTAAGTAAATATCAATAAACCTATACATGTTTATAGTATAAATAGATTATGATTAAATTTATTTGCTGACAAGTTGTCCTTAGTTCAGAATAAGAATATTAAGCAGTTATGTGTAATAATAAATTCACCGGAATTATTTCTGGATTTTGATTTTCTGAGATTGTCTTCAAATATCCAGACATGAAAACAAAAGAAATTATAACAATAATCATATAAGATTAGATTAGATTATAAGGGGTGCTGATGTTTTTTTTGTTTTTAATAATTGTCTTAAAAGTCTTTAACAAGGATGTAAAAGTAATAGTCAGTTCACAAAAATATAATTTAATCTTTCATTCTCTAAAAGGGAAAATTTTTTTTCATGGTCCCAAATCGTTTTTGTGAAATTTAAAATATTACAGTTTGCTGACTGGTTTCATTGACCCAATAACTGGATGGTGAGAAAAAGATTTCCACCAAGATGGACGCTCAAAGACATCTTCTCCTTGAGTCATTGCACTGTAAAGATGTTTGTAAATCTGAAAAGAATACAAAACAGAAGTATATTTAATTAGGTTTGTAGTATCATATGCAAATTAGATAAACAAGTATAAACAGAGAACAACTGGTGAAGATAAGGGGGCTATACCTAAAAAACCTGGTTGCTATTCAGGACACGGGGAACTGTACTACTGCTACGCAGAGAGAAAGGCAAAACATAACACAGTTAAAATAAATAAAAATAATCAATTGATTTCTAAATTAAAATGTAGTTATAACAAGTTTAATATTCATTAAATTTAGTTTATGTTGGGTACCCAATGAGGATCAAATTTATAATAGTACTGGTCACTTGCTAACTACTCTTCTCTGGTAAATAATCCAAACTGAAATTTACTAAGATTCAAACAAGTATACTCTCATCTTGATCATCAGGTTTCAGCTGTTGTACCCTTTGGCCTTCTTCAGGTGTCTGTACAAGTTAACATGTTTAGAACTTTCAGCTAAACACTTTATTCAATCCACAAGGATAGATAGTTATTTCAATTTCCATACCTAAAGGAGATGGCTCATATCAGTTAATTCTCTCTAGCCTATTTATTACTTGTCCATTCCTTTCACTGAACCAGTGTATGACTTTTCCACACTATCCCACTCAGAGATTGAACTCACAGTTGCCAAGAAACCAGATATTTGGGAGGAAATTGATACACACTCACCTCTCCACTGGAATGGCCAATTGGTGAATTGAGAATGAAATCTGAAGGTGCCACTGCATCCACCAAGGCCACAGCATCATCTTTCAACTCATGACACAATTCTAAGATTGTTGTTCGAATCAATTTAGCAGGCAACTCTCCAGTGCAATAACCACCTACAATGAGAAACAAAAAATTTTCACTTTTTAAAGAAAATTATCCATTACTTCAGTTTCTACTGCATTCTTTTTCAAGTTACTTTCACCATAAAAACTTTACCAATTTCAAAACTGTTTTTTCTGTTGCCATAGCAGGATATGACAACACAAATGCAAGCAAGCAATAATTCAGCAAATGAAGTCATGTGAAGTGGCAGGACAAACTTATTGCTTGGCAAATGAAGTTGACAGCAGAATGCAAATAGTCAAGTTATGATTCAATATGAATAAATTAATGTATTATTAACTTTCAAGAGCATTTGGATTCATTTTGTGTGCTTAAAAGGACAACTACAGAAGCCAAGATTCCAAATGTTGATTTTCAATGCATGCAGACCTTCCCAGGCCAGGTTAAATTGAAACAAAATGCCAAAAGTTTTTAAAAAATAATACAAGATTGATTTTCTTGGAGGCCACAAAGCTGACTTCATATGAAATGCTATTCTCTACTTCCTTTACAAGGCAAAACAAAACTTAACTCACCTTGGTAAAGAGTGACCATGTGCTTTTCTATGCTCCACAAGCCAAACAAACTAGCTATTTTCAAGAGGACAGAGAGTAATTCTTCATTGCCAGTTGTGTTCTTCTGTTGACCAAAGAGGAAATCACAAAATCGACTTAATATTGTCAATTCTATGTAAGCCAGGGCTAAAGTACGGCAATAGTACACTTGGCTGTCGTTGTTGGCAGTGAACATTTCCTTTCCACAATTGAGTTCACTTTGCAATTTGGCACTGCTGTCTACTGAGAGTTTGCAAACCAACCACCGGTAAGCATGCAGAGAAACTACAGAAGAAAGAGAAAAAAAATGTCATTAAAGACATACAAAAAATAACAGACAAGGAAACCACTCCACAGAAGGAGAAAAAGATTTTGATTTTTAAAATAAAATTTAGATGGGTGCAGGTAAATACTTTGGGTTTCATTTTATTTCCTGTACTTGAAGCATTCAATCTCTAGTCAATAAGACCAGTTATGGCTCAAAAGAATATCATTAAGCAAGGGACCAAAACAAAAAAAGAAAGGATTATACAACTAAAGAAGGCCAGTTCATATTGACCCCAAAACAATTAAGGTACAGAAAACAAAATAGAAAATGAAAAAAAAAAAAAAAGGCCCAATTTTTAATAAGTTAGCAAGGTAACCTATCATTGTCTTTCACAATCTCTACTACCATTCATCATAGTGTTAGGAGGGATAAAAAGAGGAAAGTTGGTTTTAGGCATTTCTTCAAAGACAGTATACCAAAAGTAATATAAACAGTCATGAACAAAAAAGTACAATAAAGAACAAGTTTCAATTTTATTTCAATTTGCATCAATTTTTATTTTAGAAAAGAAAAAGAGTTTAGGCTAACAGGTGCAAATACAAGGCATTTTTTAAAATAATATAACTATAGGTACAGATGTGTATATACCAGTGGTCAGTGTTGAAGCACAGGTAAAAGCCAGGATTTCAAAATGTTGGTTTTGCAGACATCAGTTAGGATTTCCATTTGGAGCAACTAAATCTTTCTACTCTCCACCTTGCTCTCCCCTCCTCCATTTTGGGCTTGTGCCAAACTGAATTGAGCTTAGTATCTACTGTCATCTCAAACCTATGGAAGTTGTCAGCTGTCTGCTTTGTCTTCAAGAATGTGGGGGAATGCTCATCCTTGTCTCAATATTGAGCCACCAAACACCTTAGTCTCATCAGTAAACTGAGTCTATGATCAACAAGAAGGTTGCTGATCCCCTGAACATAAACAATATCCTGAAAAACAAACAATATGAATTTCACTCTTCTAGGTTCTAACATTGATAACACGCAGAATCAACGAGGCAATAGATAATAATTTCATAATGAGAGCAACCACCTTTGACAAGATGTGGCATAAGTGGTTACTATACAAACTCTCCAGTTATGGAATCTCAGCAAAAGTTCTCATAGCCATCAAGTCCTTCCTATTGGGTAACTCCTTGAAGGTCATTGTCAATGGTCAGGTTTCTGAAGGCCATGAGATGTAGGTGTTCACATCGCTCACATTTTAGTCCTACCATCTTTCTGCTTTATATTAACGATTTGCCTAAGAACATTATCAGATCATTAGTAAATATTTATGCATATGATACCACATTTTATGGATGCACCTCCAAAATGACCAGAGCTTGGTAGCTGATTTCTCATCTGACAGAGCTCTAAAAGCCCAATGGATAGAAAAACTAGCTTCTAACTTTTAATACCCACAAAACCAGGATAGTAATTTTTCATCATCATTGAGCTGATCCTGAATTCTGACCAATCAAGATGAATGGTTGCACTCTCAAAGAAGTTTCTTGCTTTGAGGGTCTATTGGGAACTAAAATTAAATTGGTATGATCCATCACTAAATATGATGGAAAAATAGTTGGTGCCTTACATTGCCCCAGAAAACATTTGAATCTATCTGCCACACTCTCTCATTACAAGAGTCAGATCAGAGTATTGCTGCCATTTCTAAGATGAAGCTGCCCAATCCTTACTTTCCAACCTCAACAGAGTTCAAAAGCAGTTACACGCCCTTGTAGATGATGAATTATTTTCTACCCTACCTCTTTTCCTTAGACGCAGCTTTGTGACTATTGTTACTCTTTCACTATTTCCATGGAAAATGTTCAGATGAGCTACATCCTCTAGTTCCACAGTTCAGTCCTTTACAGCTAAAACCCACTCTGCCACGTCCACAGAGTTGAATCATCCTCATTCCCTTTATATTCCATTGGTAAGAAGGAAGTTGCATTTTTCTTCCTAAGTGCAGCAGCTTTGTGGTGCAGACTCCCAAGAAAATGTTTCCCTAACCACTCCAAGTCCAGGGTCAACCATTATCTATCCTATATATTATCATAATCCATAATTCTTATGTCCATAAAACAACCTCATTCAGTAACGCTCTACTCTGAGTAGCTCTTGGGCTTTGTATTGAATGATCAATAATGTAAATAAAAGTTAGATTTTCCTTTTTTCCACTGAAAGAGTTATGTGTGGTGTCTGTCGGTTTTACTTGCATTGTCTCTAATGCACATCGACGTCCTTTTCATGTTTCTTACTCATTTCTTTTGTAGAACAGTTTGTTTTGGTAAAAAAAAACAAAAAACAAAAAAACAACCATGGCACAAAATATATCACATGGCATGATGGAGTAAAAATAAAGCCTGTACCAAGGATGGACATGACAATTCTTCTTTATAGTTTAATCAATTTAACTTCATTTAACAAAATATAAAGCATCATCTCCTACAGACTGGATCGAACTAAATCATACAGTCTATATGGATCCATCCCTGATATTTCTACAATCTTAAGCAAATACAAAATGCACTTTGCAGGACAGTGATGACAAACAAAACAAGGACTCTCGAGTGATCTACTGCTCTGGACACCTAACCACAGAGCAAGGTGAATTGGTTGCCCAGCAACCAACTACATTGACCAGCCTATATTATGACACAGAATGCCACTCTAATGATCTTCTGACTTTGATGCAGGACAGTGATAGTTAGCATGATAGACTCATGAATGTCTGAGATAATTCAACCGAATAAAAGTTCATTATAGCAATTTCTCATGGTAGCAAAAACATGAATAGCTTTATATAAAGGTCCAAATATCTACAGTAACAGTGAATGTGCTGACTTGGCAATAATATGTATAAACTGCTTGGCAAATCTGAGACAAAAATATTTTCATTTTTACACAGAGTTTCATTATTTCTTCTTTTTGTTGTTTTTCATCTCAACATTTCCATCCTTCTACAGTTGGTACTTTAAACTGCAGGAATTTGAAACAAGGAAATAGTTTCTGATGAGGCTTGAACACACTTAAATATGCTTGCAATTTTGGTTGAGGGACTGACTTGTAAGATATCAACAATAATAAGAAAATTGTCTGCAGGATTTTATTTTATTTATTTATTTGATGAACTTTTCATGAATAATTTTTTTTTTGTTGCTTTACTCAAAATGATTTTCTCAAACATTTGATACAAAATAATGGAAATAATTTCTAGCCAATTCCTAAACAAAATTAAGATTCTCACCTTCAGGGTTTTTACATTCGTTGACAGTTTCAGCATAAAATTTGGTCAGCAGTATTGAATCCAAGTCATTTATGAAATTCACTGTACCCAAAGGTGAATTTAAAATGCTGTCTATACAAAAGAAAATTTTTTTTATCAGTCATAAAGCAATCCATATGCAAGAAAGGATCATTTATGTATATAAGTGGACACCGAGGCCACCACCTAATGGCACACAGTCTGTTTCATGCTTGAAAACAATCTTGTGTTGAAGCACGAAACAGATTGTGACCACACAATGTTGACCTCAGTGACCACTTTTATATTTACATACATTCTATTATATTGTATCAGACAAAACATGCACTCTCCGGCAGGATTTTTATTTATTTATTCTAGCGTTCTTACATTTTTCTGTTTGGTGGGGATAAGGGAGTATAAAAATTGCCCGTAATGTCTATTGCCACTATCACTTTCAGCCCCTCTTCTTTAGCCATTTTCTAGGGATTTTTTGCACTCTACATGAAACATGTGGTACCCAGTATTAATATCACATTACTTTTTTTTTAAGGCAATTCACCCCAAAGTATATGTATATTACGATTTTTAAACTTTTATATTTAAAAATTATTTAAGTAATATTTATGGTACTTACTGGAAAAATAGCTAATTCATTTCTCAGATTTAGTAAACTTTATTAATTAATTTATTTATTTATTTAAATATATATAAACTAAGTAATAAAGTTTCATATGTATGTACAAAGGACATGGGTCATTCACAGGCCTACATCATCTAGCTTTTCGTTATAATTTCATTTTTCAGTAGGTGTTTTATTGGATTCATTTTAGTGCCGATAGTACTTTTTGTTAGAGGTGTTTAGGTTAGCATACATTTTATTTAACTGCAATTTTTAAAAGATGCTTAGGTTAGAATTCGTTTTAACTACAATTTTAAATACAACCTTAAAATATTTTCACTGTTATTCCAATAGACTTTTTTTCTTTTTTTTTATAAAGAAAAAACAAGTAAATGTAATATAATTACTTACAGTATATAAAATTATTTTTCATGTTAAATATAAGTATGTATACTACCTGATTCCCTCCCCTTTTTTTTTTAATTTATTTTTATCTTTAAATTTTTAAATATTATTTAAGGAAAATTTTTGACAATGACAGCATATAATAGCTATTTCATTTCTCTGATTCAGTAAATTTTTATTTTTTATAAACTTAGTAATATATAGTTTCTCGTGTATGCACAAAAGGACATGGGTCGTTTAATGACCTACATATTCTAGCTTTTCTTATTAAATTCCATTTTTACTGTAGGTGTTTTATTTGATTCTTTTAGATGCCAGAAGTATTTTGAGAGAGATGTCTGATTTTTATATTTATTTATTCTAAATGAAGTTTGATGTTGGTTGAATCTTTTTTTGAATTCATGGCTAGTGCAACCTATATATATTTTTATGTTTTCAGGACTTTCAATCGAAGAGATATTGCATTGGTATACTAATGATTCAGTGCAACATTTATTTTGTAGAGGGCAATTATGAGGGTTTCTACAGTTACATAGTTTTTGTTTATTTCCATCAGTTTTTATCTTTATTTTTCCATTGTCTAAATTTTTTTGGTTTTGGTATAAGTGTTTATTTAAGATATTAGCATTATGGTTCTTAATGATTTTTTCTAAGTTTTCTGTACAGCTATAACTCAATTTTAGTGTGTTTTTATTGAAAATAGTACTTAGTTTACTTTCACTAGGAAAATGCTTGACTATTAATGCGAGGAATTTATGTCCTAATTTGTTCTTTACCATTTGGTTGTATGGGGGAGTATACCAAATAATTTTTCTACATCTGTTTTTTCTATGCTTTCCATTTTCATTTTTTATATAAGTTAGTTTTGGGTTTTTGTAGCCACACTCTTTTAGAGCCTTATTATAGGAATTGATATGCTCATCAAAAATCTTGTCATTTGCTGAATTTGTACTAATTCATTTACTGATAGATAACGGTATATGTTCAATTATAGATGGGGGGATGATTTGATTTAGGGTGAATATATAAAGGATTGGTGTTGGTTTTTTTATAAGGTGTGTATGTATTTTTATTTAGATCTAATGTTATATCTAGGAAGTCCACTTTTTTAAATTTAGTACTAACCTAGGTACCTCCACGAAATCGCTAAAAAAAGAGCATAGCTTGATGAAAAAGACGCCAAACTTGCCGAAAACTAAATTTTATTGTCTAAATGCTTATGTTATTATTAAGAGGAAAGACCAAAGTTTTTTTTCAATTATTTTAAAAAAATTTTCCTTCTTTTTAGAACATTCTAAATTTTGATTAAAAAACCTTTTTTTCTATTTGTATCATGGAACTAGTAAATAATATAGACAATTTTTAGCACGTTTTTTGGTATGACACATTAATTTGAAAAATCGTGCAAAAATAGAAATAATTATCGGATGTTAATGAAACTTTCAGGAACTATTCACAGATGATCGAAATTATTATAAATATGTTTTTTTTATGAAAGTCATGGTAGAAATATTTTTTTAAAATATTTATTACCCCCCATAACTAATTTTATGAAAACGCTAGAAATTGATCGATCGGTTTTAGTGATTACAATAATTAAAAGCACAGGGCTTTGAGGAATGCAAATCATGTTTTTTTTGTTTTTAATTGGATACGCAGTACCTGAAAATCAGCTCTGAATTGTAACATACAAAACTCAATAAAACAAATATATTATTTAATTTCAAATGCTTTTATTTGCTTTTTAGTTGTTTTTATGAATATGGACAATATTTTCTGAAAGCAAAAAAATTTTTTCGATGAAAAATGAATTTTAATACAATTATTTGTTATTTCATTAATTATAATAGATTTTACATTTAAGTTGTTAAAATATTATAAAATTAGTTAAAAGTCGCATCGGCTTTCATAAGTGTCCTTATGAGAGATAGATCTTTTTTAGCGCATTGTAAATTGTATCATTTTGACTAATCAGAAGATACCCAGTAATTAAGAAATGTAATTTTGTGCTTATAATCGAGCTGTAATTATAAAATACGGAAGACCAACCAGAATATAATTAAGTTGCGTTATTTGAGTTAAGCATTGTTCTCCGCTGTTAAGGCCTTTACTTTTGCGAAACACGTGTGGAGAAGTTAATTTGATTTTTCAATTTCAACTGAGAAGGGTACCTACAAGTATCAGTATCATCTTATGAAATTTATATGATCTTATTTTTATATTAATCTCAGTTATGACATTTTTCCATAAATGAAATATCAAAATTAATAATAAAATGAATGCAAATAACAGTAGAATGTAATAAATTTACATAAAATTATAGTATTTTATGTACAATTCTGATAAAATTTCATAAGAAAGGTACCTATAAATTAATTAGATACCTTTTTATGAAATTTAATGTCACTCTTAACAGTTTTATTTTAACTTCTTTAGAATATATTTCCCATAAAGCATCATAAACGTAAAGGTGAAAGCTAAGTACAAAAAAAAAAAAAAAAAAAATTAGACCGCTGAAAGTTTTCGTTAAAAATAACGGGGTAAATAATTTGTTCACGTAAATGTAAATTATTTCACTTTTCTCCTTCCGTAGAACAAATTAGCCTCATGGAATTAAGTAAATATATCATTCATCACATGTCAAGAGACGCGAAAGTTTATGACCTGCTTTGTTTTATTTTCAAATTACATTTTTTGGCACAAAAAAGCTAAGTTAAGTTTGGTTCAAAATATTTTAAATAAACATTATAATTTCTGATTTTCTTAAAATAAGTTTTGAAAAAAATGATAATTGATATTTAAAAAATTTCAAAGTCAGATTTCCAGTTTTTTTAAAATGGAAAAAAAAATGGTCAATTTTGCTGACTCAAAAAAAAAACTAGATTTTTAACAAAAATTTTGGACGTGCTAGAACGATTAAAAAATGGAAAAAAAATACCCAAAAATACTTTGATCTTTCCTCTTAATAACAAACATTTAGACGATAAAATTTTGTTTTCGTCAAGTTTGGCGTCTTTTTCATCATGCTATGCTTTTTTTTTAGCGATCTCGTGGAGGTACCTATACTAAAAAATTTTAAGCATCTTTTGCTTTTAAATTCTTTATAAGGAAACTTTCTAATTATATATATATATATATATATATATATATATATATATATATATATAAAACATTACTACTTTACTCAAAAATCGAAAACCAAATAGAGTAAAACAAAAATATACAAAATAAAAAATAAGTAAATAAATACAAAACAAATAAAAATTAATCCAAAAAAATAAATAAATGAACAAATTAACAAATCGCCCCCCCACTAAAATAACCATTAGAACTAAGAAAAAAAAGCATAAATAAACAAATAAAAATAATCAATCCAAATAAATAAATTAAAAAGTGTTCCCCCACGCCGCCTGCCAAAATAACAGAATAGACTATGGCAAGCAATCTAAACATTAGACAAATAAATAGCTTTAATTATCTTCCCGGATCAAAACAAACTATTAAATAAGCGATCTAAGCATATCATTTTTTTTTTTTACTATGTTAATAAATCATCAAAAACCTAAAAGAATAAATAATACAAAATGGAAATGTAAAACAATAAAATAAATTAACCCAAACAAATAAATAAATAAATAAACAAACAAGCCGCTCCCCAAAAATAATCACCAGAATAGATTACCGACAATGCACCATATATATATATATATATATATATATATATATATATATATATATATATATATATAGTTATAGGAAAAATCCAACAATCGCAGACCTAACAATTGCGTCTAGCATATGAAACAGCCTGTTGCATCTGAGTGTTGACATCAATGTTCACTTTTTATATATATATATATATATATATATATATATATATATATATATATAAATTGTCGCCAATTTATATTTTTAATTTCACACATTGCACATTGTTTGTTTTTGATTTTGTTGACTGCACAGTATAGTAGGGTTAGTTGGGCAGTGTCTGTGAGAAAAAGAGCGCCATGATGCAATTCAACCCACTATAAATTTGGAAATGGTATACTGTACTGCTTGGCATTTGCACTGAAAGCTCCAATATAAACATTTCAGATTTTAGTTTTATATAGTATTGTAGGGCTAGTTTGTCAAGTTTTGATAGAGGTTCGTTTGCTTCTAATTATAAACTTTCTGCAGGAGATGTTCTAAATGTTCCAAGCATCAATCTTAAACCTTCATTGTGATGAAAGACATGGCTTACCTCAGGATTCGAAACGAGCGCGAATGTGTCTTGCCTGCAAAGTGATGACAAAAGGAAATATGGCCGCTATTGAAGACACAGTTTATGCGCACCTATCTTGTCCAAAATGAAACAATATTTGCACACATGCAAATTTTGGCCATATTGAAATAGCATAACAAGTGGAGTGCCAGCACCACAACAGGACCAAAGTCATTCAGCAGATAGTGTGCAATAGAGTTGGATGTATGGATTGATAGACGGACAAAGAGGAAGTCGAAGTAGGTGTGGCTGAGCTGGTGTCTGTTTTACAACTGCCCAGTGTAACAGTTGAGAAAGGGATCCATTTCCTTGAGGCGACCGAAGAAGAAAAAATAGGTGGTCTGTCAGCGAGCACTGCACTGCACTTATTCCTAAGAATTTGTACTGCTTATTTGTTGACCACGAATAATAAATCCTGGTAGGAGTTGTAATTATCTCAAAAGTGGCTCACAGTAAAGTCGGAATTAATCTAGTAAACTTAGCAAATAGCAATAAAACCTTTCTGATTTGAAATTATAAAGTAAAAAGAAATCAATCCACTTACTTGGGTGCTTTTGTTTATGAGCGAACATACTGAGGATGTAATTGCTGGTTTGACGCAAAATGACATTGTTGTCCCCTTCGTATGTGCAATTTGGGTCGTTGACATTGCGCAATTCCCCAATACGATTTACTGCAATAGAAAGATAAGAGAGATGTAAAAGAAGATAGAAAGAGAGTAGACTTGCTGTGAGGGAAAGAGTAGAGAGAGAAGTTAGGTAAAGATAAATGATGTAGAGAAACAGAATTCCAAATGCAGGCATGAAAACAAATTCCTTCTGTGTTACCTACAACCATATCATAATCAGGAAGACAAAATTAAAATCCCATAATTCTAATAAGCTTTATTCCTAATACCAAAAGAAAAATATGCAAAACTATTAGATAAATAATAATAATAGTTATATATATCAGAGATAGAGCATATGTAAATATAAATATAAAAGTGAACATTGAAATCAACACTGAGAAGTGACAGGCTGTTTCATGGTGTTGCCTCTGAGTGTTGACTTCAATATTCACTTATATATATATATATATATATATATATATATATATGAATGAAAACAAAAAGAAAACTTAACCAACATCTTTTGTCCTCTGAGGAACTGTATCATGGCAAATGTAAGGATTTTATTTTGTAATAAGTATTTATATACAAGAGCGAAAATATTATTAATTTTATAAATACTTTGGCATATGAGTGCTCATGAATATTCATCAGTTTAGCATAAAAGTCCAGCAAGTTCATGGATGTGAGGTGATAAAGTCAATGCCTAATAAAAAAAAAAGGGAATAGGAGGTTTCCTTTACTTTTTTTTTTTTTTTTAACAAATAAACTATTTTTTGTTCTTTTACAGACATACTCAATCTGAAATTTTTTACACACATATATATATATCAAACTGGACCATAAATATACTGGGACTATATACCATCTGGTTTATGCTCCTTCCCAGTCTTTTGACCAGCAGTGGTTTATCCTGTGTTTAGGATTGGATTTCTGATTCCTTCTAAAGTCTTCTCATTCTCTTTCATTCCCAGTAGCCTTTTGCATCTCAGTGGCATTATTGCCTTGCCTGGGGTTGATTTATATATATATATATATATATATATATATATGCCCACACACACTTCCTCCAACCACACAATAAGCAATCTAGACATCATGACTATGTATAATCCTCATCATTATTCCTAAAATGAAATTAAAAAAAATTTTTTCACATACAAAAATGACGTATCTGATAGCTTAATGTTTACCAAGACACTCATGACTAATAAATATGTCCAGCTTAAATTTATAAAAATGTAATACTAAATTTAAATAATAGGTGGGGTGAGAAATGCATTGAAATAAGATAATGTGGTGGGAATAGAAGTTGCATCTTTAAAAGAAAAACATTTTTATTGTAGATAATGTTTTGAGAGTATTAATTAAAGCAAAAAAAAAAAAAAAAGAAGCAACTTCTTATTTACCTTCAAGGTAACCATTTCCTCCACAAGCCTCTCTGCATTCCTGTATGCCATCACGAGCCAACCAACTGCTGAGGGGTTTGCATGCACAGGATATTGCATGGATTTCACGGACCAAATTCACCTGAAAAATCAACAAGTACAATTTGATATTGTTGTAGAGTAGGACTCAGTATGCTTCCTACTATAGTGACAATGGACTGCTCCTATTTATAAATGTGGCAAGTAGCTATATTAGATTAGGATTTGAGGAGTAGTTGATTTACTCAAGTTTTTTCAGTTCTATGAATGAAAATTTAATAAACCTCATCTTCTTTGTTTTCCCTGCCTGGTCTTCTTGTTCCTTTGATACTCTAACGACGACCTTCTTAATTCTCGGCTGTTTTGAACAAACACAACATGACAACAGATATGTCTATATATTTGTTGATTGAGAAAACAGTAATTAAAAAAACGTGCCAAGAAGGGGCTGCAAGATTGAACAAGGCTAGAACTTACCATGTTTTCACTCTTGTCTCCTATCATCCGGGCCACTCGCACTCCAACAAAATCAGCAAAGATTACTTTGCTGAAATAATCTATGCAGTACATCACAGCTATGTAAGGAATGAGACGCCATTGCTGAAATACATGAGATATGCAAACACAAAGGTATGGGAATCAATTAGCTTTGATGGGAGGGGGTTGCTAAAAATAACTACTTGAAGGGGAATAAAAACCCTTTCAAAAATAAACATTAAATTATAAACACAAACATTATTAACTGCAAAAAAAAATCATGGACTTATTTGAATAACTATGATTTTATATATGCAGGGTGTCCATAAAGTTCATGTGCACTTTAAAAAATTTATAATTTTATTTGTATTTGCGATACAAATAATTTGTAAAAAGGATTAGAAAGAAGTAAATCTATATTTTTTAAGGTTTTATTGAAATTTTATTTAAGTTTCCACATGTCCTCCATCATTAGCAATACAAAGGGTAATATGATTTTGCAGTTCACAGAAAACATTTGCCAACTGATTTACAGTAATGCCTGAAATCACAATCACATTAGTTATTTTAGCTATACTTAAAACTAGGTACATTAAACTTTATAACATTTTTTACAGATTATTTCTATCGCAAATACAAGTTATAAATTTTTAAAGTGCACACATGAAGTTTATGGACACCTATATATATATATATATATATATATATATATATATATATATATATATATATATATATATATATGATGATGTGTGTGTGTGTGTGTTTTGAACAATAAAAGTATTAAAAAAATTAAAATTTTCAGGCACATTGGGTTGTATATTAATATTTTTTGTTTTATTATTTCAATTAGGTTCCTCGACTAGTTTCAGCCAGCATGGCCATCATCAGGAGAAAAAAATCCCAGAGTGAATGACTGTATCTGAAGAAAGTGAACTTTATCTGTAGTTTTTATTTGTTTTTTTTTTTCGTTAATTTTGGTCAGTCCTTGTATTGGTTAAACGGCCTCGTTGTTTTTAAGATAGAGGCTTGGAAGATTCCTGAGTCTCAGAATTCCCTCTTTGGTCATTTTGACAGTTTTATTGGTTGCTGGTAAGGGAAAGTGTGTGTTAAGTGTATGTTATCTTTTAGTTCCTGAGTCTCAAAATTCTCTCCTTATATAACTTCTGTCATCAAAAAATTAGAGTAATATTTAAGCAATTTTGAAATTGCTTGTGTTATATATTTTTTTACTAGTAATCTACTATTTTTAGCTATACAATCAATTAACACATGTAAAAAAGAATGATTTTAAAAGTAGAATTCTAAGTAAAAAACAGCCAAATAAAAAAAGTTTTAAAACAATAATATATTAGCAATAAATCTCATCTACTCACTAATGAAATATTGTTGTTATAATAACAAAAAGCATTTGCTTATTGGCACCAAGTAATGATAGCAGAATATCTCATTACTAAGGAGGGGAGATAAAGCTACATAACTGAGAACTGTTGTGAACAGTCCAGCAGGCAACATAGTAATGAAAACTGGGTCAGAAATCCAACTTTTCCTTCATAACAGCAGAAACGCACTTATGCTCATCAACCTTAAAAGTTGTTCTGTCTTTATTCACTGAGCAATTTTTCTGATTGACCACACAATTCAAGGAGGAAAGAACATTAGTATAGTCGCTCTGATACTTAAAGTGTCAGGTTTTTGCTATTTTCTTTAATTTTCCTTCAGCAGACCATGCACAGAAAACACAAACTCTTTTTCAAGGTAGGTGATTGTCTCTTTCATTACAATTTGAAATCCTGACTTTTAACAAAGCTTGAAGAACAAACAATGGCACTAATATGCAAAAATATCAATTTGCAACCTGCTTTAGGACTGAAATAATTCCATACTTCCCATTAGTGATTGAATTTGAAAATTAGGATTTTGAACGGTCATTTTGAAGACAGGTTTGCTTTGTTTTTTTTGACAGATTATGAAATCCTTTGTGGGTTATTTAAAGCTGATACACACTCAGATTGTAGGAGGTCAGTTACACTATCCAGTGTTCCTAAACAGTCCTCCATCTAAATTTCATGACAGGTAAGTAAGCCTTCTTCCTATCAGCATTTGGAAAGTTCAGTTAAGTCAGGAATCTGAATGGTCATTTTCATGGAAGATTACTACAATGTAATTTTCATGTACCTTATTGCCCTCCCCGACACACATCCAAAATATTTGGCCTTGTGCTTTTATTTGGTCAACAGCAAACATGACATTCCAAAGAATGACAAGTCCACAGCCAGAAGAATAGAATAAAGAGAAGGTCATTTAGATGTGCATTGTGGTGTAATGAGAACTTGGAGGGCCAAGTTCAAATCCCAATCAAGTTTGTTATATTCATTTACACACAAATACCCTTGGGAAAGGTATGAATCCATCACTTCTCCTCCCAGCTATGGGTTGAATAGTAGGACAGATTGGGTTCTTTAGCCTTGGTTGGCAACCAGTCTACCGCAGAAAGAAATGGCAACCTACTGCAGGAAAAATCCTCTGCCTCATCAGTCATGTATCAAAAGATACATGATCACCCAAGCATATGTCACTTAACTGACTGACTGACATTCATTTTCTTTCTCATCAAGACTTCTTCATTTATTTCCAAACGAAACCTATCATCAGTCAGATTATTTGGTTTAATGCAGAAATATTAAAATCTCAACTTACCTGCAGTTGATATTCAAGGATTGGAATTTCTTTATTATTTACTGGACCAAATTGGTGCCTGACAGCTGAATATCGAATGGCAATTGTCATACAGACCTTCAGTAACGATGATGCAAAACCTGTAATTCCAACTCGGCCATCAGACAAGGCACCAAGTGAAGCACTAAACCTTTTACTTCTCTGAAAAACAAAATATTATTAGACAAATAAAAATCTATTTAGGTCATATAATACCAAATATCATTTCCTTTTGTGTTAACAAATATATTTACGAAGCATTCACCATAATTCTAGTTGTTTTTCATTGGAACTATTAAGACTTTTCTGTTTTCTGCAGTTATCAGCAAAAGCAGGATGGATTGAAAACAGTCATTTGGCAAAACTTCAACTCATATTGCACTTTTGTCTCTGGAACACTGATTTTCCATGACAGCTGCTCTACCAATTTAGCTCCAGGATATTTGTGATTAGCAAAAAATCAAATCTAACTATATAACTTTAATCTTTATTCACCTCCCCAACAATTGCATGGAATCATATTTGATGATATTATTTATACATACACTAGTAGCATTACTAATATAAATAATGCCTTTGAATTTCTACTGCAACTAGTCAGACCCTCAGTCTAGAGCCAAGTACATTCAAGTCTGACATAAAAGTTAGAAATGATTATTTTAACAACAGTGTCACAGCACATGGTATTTTATTTTATGGTAAAAACTGGTATTTTGAAAGCTAATATTCAAAGCGGGTCAGTCCTCTCCAATTAAAATTATTCTACCTGGATTCTCTCTCTGATTTGGCCATTTGTTTAGCAAGGTGAACAGATTAAATGAATAAATGAAGATTAATAATTAAATATAAATTTTGATAAATCAAACAGTACCTCAGCTTCACCTTATATTAATTTTTTTTAAAATAATGCAAATTTTCCATGGCTGGACATTTGGCCAATGGACATTTCATCGACTAAATACAAGTAAAAATAGTAACAAGCAATACTTTAAGTATTTTAATTAGCAGTATTATAAGGTAGAATAGGACTAATAATTGTATGTTAGTGTACTATGAATATATTGGTGTGAGCAATTGTTCATAGAAAATCCCCTATTTCTCAGCGTTGACAAAAGGTCATATTTGATAAGGTACAATGTATGTCCTTGTTCTCAATTCTGATTAGGATGCCAATTTTCAAACTGTTAAGTTGGATTCCACCCAATTACAACTGAATCTCAAGTGATTAATTTAAAGCCTGTCAACAAAAACGAAAAATTATAAATTAATACAGTAAATAAATATAAATATATGTAGCACATATTGAAGAAATTAAATAGAGAATTTAATGCTGAAGAATATTCAATCTCACCGTTTCGTTATGCTAAACAAGATCAACACCATTACTCTTTTTCTTAAAAAAAATTACGATAAAGAGTATGACATGTAAGTATGCAACATTTTCGGCTAAATGTCTGTTCGGTTAAATGTCCGTCAGTCAAATGTCTCTCGGCCAAATTTTCTTACAGAAAGTAGTTTTTTTTTTTCCTACAAACAAGAAGGAAATAAAAGAAACATTTTCTTGTCTATTTTCTTATGTGAAAGAAATCACTATCCATGTTTTATCATGTCTCTGTGGTTTCTCTCTCTCTCTCCCCTTAATCCTTATTTCTCATGGTGTGTGAAGTCCTTTTTTTCTGTCTGGCTTCCAGACCATCAAATAAATGTAGATAATCTTGTTAGGAAAGTGCTTAAGAACCAACTTCTCTTCTGTTGTTTCCATAAAAATATGAGTAGATAGGTTTGCCTACCATCCGGTTCACACTCCTCCCCACTCTTTTGAAAAGTTGTAGAGGTTTATCCCTTGTTTCCAGTTCCTTCTAAAGTTTTCTCATCCTCTTTCATTCCCAGTAGCCCCTTGCATTTTAGTGGCATTAAAAAATATTAAAATTCAATAATTAGCAGATTTGTAAATTTCTTTACTTTTTTTTTGTTATAGACCTCCAAGAGAAACTTAAATAGAAATGCCATTAATTCAACTTTAATGTTTTTTTTTCTTAGAAATTCTAAACTGATTTCAGATAATACATCAGTGTAAAACTTGTATAAGCAAAAATAAAACAAAATTTCATAGAAAATATTTAAGCTTTTGAAACCATACAAAGACTTAAGTTTTGGGTTTCTTTTTCTGTCCATAAGCAATTTTTAACACCTTTTTAACTAAACAGAAGAAAAAAATATATTTTGGCCTGTATTAGCTACAAAATAAAAAATGAAAATTTTCACAAGGGGGAATGGGAAAGAAATATTTGGACACTTGCAAAATATTTAATATACTTTGAATAATGACATTTACTTTAAATTCATGCAGATGTTGAATAATCTATATTTGAATATAAAATTAAAAATTTCTTAGAAAATATGAATTAAATCAGTAAGAATGGAAAAAAAATGTTCAGGCACATGATACTATGGTACTTGCACATTTGACTGACAGACATTTGACGAATGGACATTTAGCTGAAAATGTAGTGGTGTACTTACATATATGTCACACTCTTTATTCAATGTACTACAGAAAAATCTTAAGTTTTTATGATATGAAAGATCTTTCAATTTCACTTTTAATAATCATTATCTTAAAGGAATGAACTGGCTTTTATCTTACTGTTAAACATGAATTTAAATAATTAGGTGCTACTTTTTACCCAAATACACTCAAATATTTTTTAAAATACTAATTTCAATAAACAAATACTGAAATAAAAAAACTTTTAATTTTAAATTTAGTAATTGAAATTCAGTGGCAATAGTCCTATTCTATCTTATAATACTGCTAATTAAAATACTTAAAGTATTGCTTGTTACTATTTTTACTTGTCTGGCCACAGATACTATTCAAAATGCATCATCAAAATATTATTTAAGAAGGAATCCAGGTTTAGATCAAAAACTTTTGCAATCTTCCCACAATCCTTTATTACGGTATAATGTTCATCATTGGTTACTTTATCAAGGAGGTGGTCATGACTAAAGTAATGAAGGTCTGAACTAAACAAAAGAAAAGATGTATTTAAACAATATAATGAATCTAAAGGGTCATTGCTAAGATTTTAAATATTTCTCTCATTATCATCGGATTGCTTATTCTAAAGTGGAAATAGTTTGGTAACACCAAAAATCTTTCTAGCACCCCACAGAAAATTTCTTCACATGCTACTTAGAAAATGCTAAGAAA
This sequence comes from Acanthosepion pharaonis, assembly GCA_903632075.3. Classification (NCBI taxonomy): domain Eukaryota; kingdom Metazoa; phylum Mollusca; class Cephalopoda; order Sepiida; family Sepiidae; genus Acanthosepion; species Acanthosepion pharaonis. Next base: position 549,653 of record CAHIKZ030001255.1, read on the forward strand.
AGTCAAAACAAATTCAATTATCTTTTGTACATAAGTAGAGGTTTAATCCTGGTTTTCTGTTTAGGACTGGGTTTTTAGTTCCTTCTGAAGTCTTCTCATTCTCTTTCACTCTTTCAGTAGTCTCTTGCATCTTAGTGGCATTATCGCCTTCCTTGGGGTGAATTGAAAAAACTCAAAAGAAGATCCAAGATTATTTAAGAGACACACTAACATTGGTTAGTGAAATAACTAATAGTAACAAAGCACACAATTGTCGTCTTCTATGTGCTGTGTAACTTCCAGATGTTGCCGATCATGACTCTCCACAATTTCCTGTCCTTTGTAGCTTTTTAAAAATATTGTCTTTTTGCTGCCTCTCCCAAACCCTGCTTTTCAATTCATTCAAGCTTGCCAGATAGGTTATGTGCTGTTTTCCTCTTTCCAACTTGCCTTCACTCTCTCCTGTGAGTATCAAATTATCCAAGCACTCTTTCTTCATTATATGCCCTATAAATTTCAAGTGTCTCTTCTTGATGTTAAGTATAAGCTTCCTTTCTGTTTCCAGTGCCTCTAGAAATTCATTGTTGCTTTCATGTTCAGTCCATTGTATTTTCCACATTATTCTATACAAATACATTTCTGTTGCTTCAAGTGATTGTCCAGCATTCACTGCCATAGAGAAGAACTGATACTACATAACAGTTCAGTAGTCTTTTCTTTGTTTCTAACAAAATTTTACCATTTCTTAATACTTTGCTTAGCTTCTGGAAGGTATCTTTCACTATCCCAATATGCCTCTTCAATGTGATATAATGGTTAGCAAGCTTGTCTTGCTAGATAAATTATGACTAAGTAGTAAGTTCAATTCTAATTGGGTGGTCCATACTTTCAGCCTTGTGCCACATGTAAGCTATGCTTAGTAAATTGCTATCCCAATTCTACTTCAGATTTCAGTGTCACATGGTGGTGCATGGTAATATTTGGGGGGCATGTGTAGGATGTGCACCCTTCGGTTTACTATACCAACAGAATAAGGGGGCAATTCGAGAATGAGTTATTAACAGTGAATTGTTTTCTAGTAAGCTCAAATTTCATTTTGCATTATCACGATTAAAATGATCAAAGTATATTACAGAATAAGCTTTCATTCAAATATTTTATATTTCTGTCTTTCAGTTCCCTATTATATGTTTTCAAAATATATATATATTTAACTGTCTTTTTTGTTTTTTTAATTTTTCTCTTTCATGGACACCATGGTCTTTGGGGGTTTGTTTAGAGACCAAATTAATGGCCTTTTAAGTTTCCTTCACATGGATTGCAGTAAAATTTTGAATATGTAAGAATTAAATATTTCAGGGGCAGGGGCACCAGAATTTTAGAAATACCAAAGTGGGTCATGGCCCAAAACCGGTTGGGAATCACTGACTTAGAGAAACAAAATTAGTTTTAAAAGAAAATTTCTTTGATCAGAAAAATTGAAAACAGAACTTTCTAGTCAAAAAGATAAATACATCTGTGATTGAAAAAAAAAATTCACCATCGCCACAGTAAAGCCTAGAGGTAGAACCATCATGATCTGGGGAAATTTTTTTTTTTTTTTTCAATGGTACAGGAGCACTTCACATTTTTTGAAGGAATCTAGAATAGAGCAAAGAATTTTGGAAGCTAATTTGTTCTTTTCGGTACAACAGTAAAACCTTGAACACAATAATAACCTGAAGCATATAGTTAAAATAACTTGAGAATTGTTCGTTTGATAAGAACAATGCCAAGGTGCTTCAGTAGCCAAATCTATCTCCCTGACTTAAATTGAAAATTTATGGTAAAACTTGAAATATCAAATTCAGCAAAGGGAGTTCTGAAACATTAAAGATTTGAACCCATTTCTAAAAGAGTGGGTCAAGATCTCAAAAGAATGTTGCACAGGGCTTGTGAAGGGTTACAAAAAAAAAAAATGTACCCAGAGAGTAATTAGAAATCAGAGCTATGTAAGTATGTATTAAAGCCTGAAATCAATGCATCCAATTTTTTCTTAGAATTACTTTTATTTATATTTTATCCTGTATTGTATGTTAGAAAATTTTTATATAGCAAATGCATCACCTGCATCAGAAGCATTATATATATATATATATACATATATATATATATATATATATATATACATACATACATACATACACCGAGTGTAACAGCAAAATTGCCCAAATGTTAGATTAAAATTTGAGCCATTGTATCTTAGAAATAATTAAAGATATCTTACTGGAATTCTCCAAGGTTGTTATAACAATAGTGGACTCTAGTTTGACCAATAAGAATGTATAATTACTCTCCAAGCTTAACAGAAGAATTGCGATGAAACCAATCATAACCGAAAATGACATGTTCATTATTAATTAATCATAGCTATGATTGGAAGCTCATAAAAGATTAAAATAAAGTTCATATATATATATATATATATATATATATATATATATATATATTATTCCAGGGTTATTTTCTTACTTATTCAAGACAATCTTCACCCTCTCTAACCTTCTAACTTTCTGTCCTGAAGTAACAAGATGCCTCACAGGTTTCAAGTACAATTTCATTTCCAAGTCTTTTTTCACTGCTCTTTGGACTGTCATAGCTGAAACTTCTCTCTCACATGCCAAACGTCTTATGGATTGAGTTCAAACTTTTCTAATTGATCACTTTAGCGTTAAGTTAAAATGACGATCATTCTTCCTGTTGTGACCACCTGATCCAGTTTTCCTTTCTACTGTTCCCTCTTTTATAAACTTGTTCACCGTTCTCTTGATGGTTCTTGAATGGACTTTTTTCTCTCACCATTGCTCAGTTGGGAGGACAATGGGGCTGATACAAAACAATTTTAACCTGTTCTTTCTATATATATATATATATATATATATATATATATATATATATATATATATATATATATATATATATATTATTCCCTGCACTAAAATACACAGTAAATAAAAAGGATTTGGATTTGTATGCAATAAGTGATTTTATTCACACCAGTCAAGAAAATATCATTTCTTTTATGACACAGAAGAAAATAAAAACAATATTTTCTGGTTTACAGACATGATGAATTTAAAATTATATATTATTTGCTGAGGCAAGTAATGCTGCTAATTTAAAAAAAATAAAAATAAAAATTAATTCCAGTGACAATCAGACTGTCATAATTTTTATAATTTTCAAAAATTAAATTAAATTTTAAAAAATATCAACCATTCCTTATTTTTTTTAAATTTTGAATGTCCTAAAAGTTCTGTGTTTAAAAGAAAAGATATTTCTGCAATATGGCATTAGTGTAAAAATAACCCAAATAAAAACAAGTGTTCACCTTATAAGGAGAAACATATTTTCCTTCCACAGTAACATCTCCAGTTGCATTTAGCAAATATTCTCTTGGAATCCTAAAATTGTTGAAAGACATGAATCTGGAACAAGAAGGAATCACTGAAAATTAATTTCATTGACAAAAGTTTGAGAAAATAATGTTGTCTTTTTAGAAACAGAATAAAAAAAAATATTTTTCAAGAACATCATTATGAACAATTTAGCTAAGTGCACAAAGTAACTAATTCTTTTGCTCCTTGTTGAAACAATGAACAAATTAAAACTGTCAACATCTAAAGCATATCTCCAACTCAACGAGTTCTTGTAACAGTTTTTACCTGAAAGCTCTTAGAATAAAACAAAATATTTACAGAAAATATTTCTCATCAATAATAACTGACAACAAAGAATGCCCAGCTTTGGTTAGCAAAAATTGTGCCATTCTGAAGAGCACAAGCACAGAAGAATAATGTTGGAAGGAGCAACCTCTGCATTCCTAGATTTAATGCTTTCAAATTTTCATTTATTTGCATGAGAATGTATTTTTAAATGTGAAAGATATCAATTCAAAATTGTCCAGAATCCCAAAGATTATTCAATGGCTTAAGAAAATGTTTCTTTTATTTTTTATCTACTTGATCTGGAAGAAAAATATGCCAAGTTGAATCCAATTTGTTTGAGGAAATCAGAATGTTCAGCAATTAAACAGAAATTGATTTGTGCCACATCAGTGACGTGTTCATGAACTACAGAGTAAAAAAGCTGGTAAACATTCTTTAAATGTGGGGGAGGACATTATTTCTGCCAGAGGTTGAAATCATTTTCAATTCATTTACATTATGTATATAGTAGCCCTATTCTGTCGGTAATTCTTGCATTACTTCCTGATTTTCATTAGCCAAGTGCAAAAAAAAAAAGACAAAATTCAGTGTTTATTTTTTGAATCACAAGGATCATATTGTTGAAAATTCAATGATTAAACAATGAATTTACACATATTTAGTTTATGCAGAAAATGGTTAAAGCCAAATGCATCTGGGTGATAGTAGCACTAAAATCACATTAAGAAAAAGAAAACCTGCCAATAATATATATATATATATATATATATATATATATATATATATTAGGTCATATCTTTTTGTAACCCTATGTTCCAGTGTCATAAATCGCTGAAGTTTTGTTCAAAAGTAATGAAAAAGCATTAATTTATTTCAGTTCTTAAAAAAAGGTCACCTCTAAAACAAAAATTTGACTTTATCATATATGCAGCAAGGGTAAAAAAAAAAATTCAAAATATTTCAAAAGCTTTATTTTTCAATTTTCTAATGATGTAATTGGATAGTACTTATGTATTTTTTAATGCATTTAGTTTATAGATATAGCATAATATACAAACTTACAAGTAAACAAAAACAAGTTCCAGAAGGTTCTACATAGTCATAGTACTACTATACTTCGATACAATTTTAGAAATTTTGTGTTGACAGCGGTGACATTTTTTTTTAAATAAACTGAATTAAACTCTTCTTCATTATTTTTTTTAACAAAGTTCATCCACTTACAATACAGAAAATCAATTGTTTTACAAAAAGTAATACTCCTAATATACCCCTGACATCATACATTACAACTCTTAGACAGGGTATCAGAGATTATATAAATATCTAAAATAATTAAACAGCCAGATATATACATCAATCCTCACCCATTGTCAAGTCCATCAAGTCCTAATTTATGGCCCATGTCTCCAACCAGCACTCCAGGCAAAGCCCTTAGTGTATATACATCTCGGATGGGAACAAGGAAGGAATGTAAGCCATGATTGATGCCATCTGCAGTGTACAACTGAGCATAGACTATGGCATGAGTTGCGTTCTTACCAAGATTGCCAACCCACACTTTTGTGGCCTCAATGTTTGGTGTGTTTAACACAAATTCCTGAATATTGAAAAGAAAAGAAGAAAAAAAAAAGAACATTAGCTTTGTTTAAATTTAATGCATCATTAAAGTCAGAAAGAAAGAAATGCAAATTTATTTCAAATGATAACAATCAATATCTGTCTATATTTCTGAGATGAGGTATTATGTACATTATTCGGACTATTGTCCTCATCTTTGTTGCCTTATTTATTACAACGTTTCAGCCATTGTACACTCCGGCCTTCTTCAGGTAGTTGGAATGAACTGAACCCGCTATTTTGCTCATTGGGGGACACAAACCTAGTTCCACGTGCCATGTCTAATGGATGTCGTTATCACTTATCTCCTGGTAATTCCCCTCTCCACTGCCTTAACCGGGTATTGAACTCACACTCAGGACACATGGCACAGTGGATAAAAGGCGTTAGTTAGATCAGTGACAGGACTCAAAGTGTAAAAGTTCAAGTGGGATGAAATTGGAGATTGGCGGGAATTAACAGGGACATCCATTGCATAACACCTGGAACTGAAACAGTCTACTAATCCAAGGTTCAGTCGACATTCAACTACCGAAGCCAGAGTGTGCAATTTGCTGAAATCGTTGTAATGAAAATAAACAAAATGATGACAATAGTCCGAATAATGTAAATAATGTAGATAACGATCAATACAAACAACGTTTTAATAAAGGTAAAGGGAGAGCACTCTGCAACAAAGCAATTGTTTTCAATGAAAGACAGAAACACGGAATTTACCAAATTTAGTGTCAATATAAAATTATCAAGAGTCACTGATAAGATAATAAAGACATTGGTAACTATGAACCTATCATGTTGCTATCAAGCATATACAAATTATTCTCGAAAGTACTTAAAAACGGACTAACAAATACTTTAGATAATAACAAGTCACTAAGAAGAAAATGTTTAGGAGCGATTTGATCGTAAGGTCATCCACAATAAATTTGTGCCCTGGCTCTAACAACATTTCACCATACCTGGCAGATTTTTTATTATCACAGTGTAGGATATCTAATAACAAAAGTAATGGAAACAGAAAGAAAAAGAATCTAAATGAAATTGGCCAAATAATAAAAAATAATTTTTAATTTTAAATTCCCAGCATCCATTGTTTATGCACACGTGTTGTCACACCAATGTAACAAATTTAGTCTGATGAAGTCCTAAAGGACAAAATGCATCACACAAAAACTTTACCCACTTTAACATACATTTTTCCCCTCCTCAATATATTCTGTGGAGTAAATAAAATACCCCCAGTAACACATCCGTCCTGGGTATGACGATAAACTACATCCGTGTCCTGGGTAAGACGATAAACTATGTCCAACAGCAAGGCCTTTGATCAGGAGGTTTTGAGGAGCATGGAACCACCTTTTAATTACTGGCCTTCCCAGGTCCCAGCTATGTTAGGGTCCCAGCTATGGGCAAATAGTTGACACCCAAACGTGTGTAAAAATAGGTTTTAATACCAGAAATACTTTGTAATAAAAAAAATATTACCAGCAATAATTTTTGAAGGAAAAATTATCAGTAATACTTTAAAAAAAAAATGTACTAGCAATAGAAACAGCTATACATTCTTTAAAAAAAATATTACCAGCTATAGATTTCTTCAAGGAAAAATATTCCCAGAAATAGATCTTTGAAGAAAAACATTACCAGCAATAAAAATTTTGTTGGCATTAAATAACCCATTGAGGTTGATATGCCATAAAACAAACCAAACCAAACAACACAAATGAACTAGACAATACACCTTAAATAAAGAACTCAAAGTGAGTCATTAGAAGTCCATTGGTGTTAATCAGAAAGAATTCTAATGGTAAGCAACTTAAGCAAGACATAATATTATAACCACTAGGAGGGAGTTATAACTATATATATATATATATATATATATATATATATAATTAGTTTAAAGTGGAACTGGCCTAATACGTGTTAAAAGGCATTTGAAGAAATCAAGAAAATACTAACATCAGACTTATCATTAGCACACCTATGATCCAAAAGCAGAAATTGTATTGGCTTCAGATGTTAGTGACTATGATATAGGAATATTACTTCTACATGAATATGGCATTCTGAGTATGACAATAAACTACATCTGTATCCTGGGTAAGACGATAAACTACATCCAACAGCAAGGCCTCTGATCAGGAGGTTTTGAGGAACATGGAACCACTTCTTAATTGCTGGTGTTCCCAGGTCCACCATGACCCGGGGTGGTAGCACCTGTTAGGGTCCCAGCTATGGGCAAATAGTTAACCCCAAAACTGAGGTAAAAAGCATTATAAAAATTTAAAAATAGGTTTTAATACCAGAAATACTTTGTAAAAACTTATTACCAGAAGTAAGCTATTACCAGCAATATGTTTTTGAAAAAAAGACTATTACCAGCAATACGTTTTTGAAAAAAAACAAAAACTATTACCAGCAATACGTTATTGAAATTAATATTACCAGCTATACATTTTTGAGGAAAAAATATTTCCAGAAATAGATTTTTGACAAAACAAAAATATTACCAGGAAAAAAAAAAAAGAAAAAAAGTTGTCATCATTAAATGACCGATGAGGTTGATATGCCATGAAACAAAACAAAACAAACCAAACCAAATCTACATAAATATGATGACAGTAACATGAAAGCTGTTGTACATGCTTCATGTTTACTGCTACTAACAGGAAAAAAACTATAGCCTGATTGAAAAAGAGGCATTAGCAATAATATTTGCAGTGAAAAAATTCCACAAATTTATACACAGAAGGAGTTTTTATTTACAGATGGACCACAGACCTCTATTATCAAATTATGGTTTGAAAAAAGGAATTCCTACATATACAGCAAGAAGATTACAATGCTCAGGTACCATCTTATTAAATTACACTTTCAAGATGGAATACCAATCGTCAAAAAAAGTTAGGGCATGCTGATGATTTATCAAGATTGATACCAAAAAATACTGAACGATTTGACAACACTGTTATTGCAGCATTAAAAAGTGAAATAGAAATTAAAAATATATTATGCAATGTAGTATGCCAACTATCAGTTACCCTGGAAGAAATAAAAGTATCATCAAAAGTCAAATGAACAAACTGAATGGTTTGTGGGTACTTTTAAGAGAGCTTTTAAAAAAGCAATTACTGAAAAAGGGAATGAGAAGCACTACAAAAATTCTTGAGATTATACTGGATAACGCCAAATCCAAATAAACCAACAGGTATGTCACCAGGTTAAAAAAAAGAATAAGAACGTATAAGAAAAAGGACACAAAATTTTTCAAAACTGGCAAAAAAGTGTTTTTCAGACTATATAATAATGGAAAAGAAATGCTGGAAGACAGTGTAATAAGGTCACAAATTGGAAAAATGACATATGGTAAAAGGTAAAACATGAGAACACAAAAGTCATTGTAACCAGTTAAAGAAAAGGTTTACAAAAAAAAAGGAAAAACCTATGTAAGTATTGTATGATATTTCTGAAGTACCAATGCCCTCAGAATTCATTGAATATACAACGGAAAAACTAGAGGTTGGCCCAAAACGAAACAAATACTCAGTTCAGAATGATGGAGAACTTGCCAGAAAAAGGAGGGGTTGAAGACTAAGAAATAAAATAAAATATTTACTAAAAAAAAAAAAAAAAAAAAAAGATCTTAAAAGGAGGAATGTTGTGGAGTAAATAAGTCATTAATTAAAAAAAAAAAAATGAACCAGGCAAGACTTTCTGTCCAATGAATGAATACTGTTAAAGATTTGAATTTGTCAGGGTGTGTTTGTGTGTGTGATGATGATGATGATGATTGCTATAACATTAGTAGAGGTATAATTATAAAACAAAAGAAAAAAAAAGAAAAGAAGGTATTTGTTTGGATTAATAACAATAAAACTGCTGTCAACATTTCAGAAAAGCAGAAAACAACAAAGATAATTAAAATAACTCCTGGGTTAATAATGATTTTGTTAGATTGCTTACTTGTGTTTTAGGCTCATAAGTTGCTGTCGTCTCCATGGCTCTTGTGTTACTGCCATGACCCATTTCAGTAAGGGCAAAACAACCAAATATCTGAAAAAAAAAAAAAAAAAGACAGAAAATTATGTAAACATTCATATTTTTTCTTTTTCTTTTTTTTTATCAGTTCTTTTAGAATCAATAACAAAGAAAGAAACCATCAAACAATAATAATAATAATAGTATTCTAAAGCTCACATGTTTGGTAGTTTTCCACTTCCAAGCAGAAGTTCTCTGTCTACCTCATTATTATCAAAAGAATAAATATAGATACCTCACTTTATATCCATATATAAATGAATAAACTAAATAACAAACGTTTTTTTCTAAAGAAATTTAAATTTGTCTAACAAGCCAAAATTTGAACAAGTAGATTATGTCCTCATATATGTGGTTGGAATTTTCCTGTATTTCAACTCCATCCGCCTAGAGTGTATTGGATTCCTGTTGGAGATGATGGACTTAACTTGCAAATTTGCATTTTTTTTATATTGAAAATAATATTTTTCACATTTTTATTTTTACTAAACACATAACCATACTGTAGTAATTAATAAGGAAATCATTTTTAAGCATGAAAGAGGAACAAGTGTTCACCAGCAAAGTTTGTAGTATGAAATGGCACAATTGAACATTCTGCACCATCCTCAAAAAACAAAGGCAAATTGAAAAGAGTTTCGGAGGTTAAGCAAATAAGCAAACATAATCACGTAGTAATTTTATTGAAGAAATGGAAAATTTGCTTTTGCTTTGGATTAAAGAAAAGAGAAATTGCTGGTAATAATATAAATGAATCAATAATTTATGCAAAGACCTGAGAGTTATTGGATGACCAGAGAGCTAATACTTCCAGTGGAAGTGATACTACATTGGTGAATCTTCTTGCTTCAATTTATTTCTTTATTTATTATGTATTTACTTTGTAGTGACACTAAGAGAAGAAACAGGAAGTTACCTCTTTCATAGCTTAAAGCATAATGACATATTTCAGGCTTTGCACACTAGGCTCCTCACATAACTTCGAGTTGAATTTGATTAAATTACAATCCTAAATAAATATATGTTGACCAATAAGAAATGAGCATGCCTGAAATAATCAACAACTTATTTGGAGCCTCTTTCAACTTCACTAACAATATAAATAGACACCTGTCTAAAAGAAAAAGAGATTAAAACAGGAGACACACAGGGAAAACACATAGACAAACACTTACAAGTGTGAGTAGATGCATCAAAGACATCTCAGCTTTAACAACCACTACCCACTCCTCACACCTTTCATGTCATTTTCACTCCCCACCTTTACTTCTCTCATACTCAACCTTCTTTTTCTTATTCACAGGACATATTACCAAATCAAACTAGCATTTCTCAAAGACACTTAAGTATTTTTACAAACTCTTGTATTCAATGAAATGCAAAAAAAAAAGAAAAAAAAGATTTTATTTAATCTTACTTAAATACTAACCTTGTGCCATCTATGAACATTGCTACTGTTTTTGTACAATATGAAACTGTGACGAAAGACATGACTTACCTCAGAATTTGAAACGAGCGCGAATGTGTCTTGCCTGCAAAGTGATGACAATGTGACACTATTTAGCTATGGTAATTGGCTAACTAATTAACCATAGAAATTAAAAACGGGAAATCCTTAAGGCGAGAAAGAGCTAAATCAAAAGATAGACTGAGCGACATTAAAAAGACGGAATTTATTTTATTTACAAAAGAAAGATACTTTTCGCAAAAGACAGAAAATCTGTAAGAAAAAGCAAGACTGTGATTCTGTCAAAATTAATTAATGTCATGATAAGGGGGTGACGCACCAAACGAAACACAATTCTGAAAGAAAAACAAAGCCATCTAACGCATGCAACCATAAAAAGAATTTCAGCTTGAGACCATAAAAAGAATTTCAGCTTGAGACCACCACGGAGAATAAGTATTAATTATCTTTCAGAGAAACCATTTAACTTTAATTCCTGGTTCCAGCAAAGGAAGCCATCTAATATATGCACCAATGAGAAGGAAAATCAAAAAAGGGATCATTATTATTGCTTATTCAAACTGTTGACATCAGACATAGCGTCTCGAAAATGAGCATTTGGTGATAAGAGAATTTTAAGACATGAGAAAAATAAAGAATTTAATTATCAGTGGATCGTGATATGCTGATACACGTCTGGAAGGAATTCTTTTATCGCATTGATGTTGCCCGTGATGCAGGTGGTGGCCACATTCAGCACTTGTATGACAAAGAATAAAAGTTGATTGTAAGTAGAATAATTATGGCTGCAGTTTTCTATTGCTTTTCCTTATTAAAATATTGCATAATGAAATCAGTTCATTCTTTTTGAATAACCCTGTATATAAAAGTGTGTGTGTATGTATGTAGGATACCTATTTTAGTGTGTGTATATATATATATATATATATATATATCTACTTGCTTTGATTGATTGATTTGTTTGTTTGTTTTACAGCTTATCAACCTTTTGAAGGTTATTTAAAGCCAGAAAATATTTTTTATTTTAAGAATTTTGGAGGGAGATAATGATTTTCTGATACAAGTTTTACTAATTAACACATAGCTGGGGGAGTAGAGGTGGATTCATAACTTCCCCAAGGGTATTTCCATATAAGTGAATATAACAAACCCAACTGGAATTGAAACTCAAACTTCCGATTTCCAATTCCAAGTTGTTATCCATGGCACCAACTGCACATCCAAGTTGGTATTCCCAAGTGGTCAACCACCTAGGTACTAACTTTGGTAATCATATGATAACCGGTATTTCAACACGATACAGCTATAAGCCACTTGGCCTTGAAGGCTAATTCATTGATGCAATAGATTACATTAGACTAAGATTAATAAATATTTAAGGATACCACATTGCTAGGTAACAATTAAGAAGCAAGATTATCAGATAATTAAACTTATGTAATGAATGATCCTCACTAGATACCCTCACTTGGGGCTCTGGGCTAAATTAATCCAAGCTTAGTAACAATGTACATACACCCAATTAATGTAATAGGAAATTAATCATGTAAGAGTTTGATCTTTTCTGGGTGCCCAACTCCTGTGGCTTCGTATCAAACAAGGTTGTATACAGATATACACATGCAAATCAGAATGAAAAGTCAAGGAACTGAGTTCAAATTCCATTCAAGTTTGTTGCATTCACTTACGCACAAAGACCCTTGAAAAAGGTATGAATCCATCTCTTCTCCCCCAGTTATGGGATGAATAGCGGGACAGACTGGGTTCTATAGCCTTGGTTGGCAACCAGTCTACTGCAGAAAGAATTAGCAACCTACTGCCAGAAAATCTTCAAATTCTCTCTTCCATGCTTTGAGCCAGCATGGAAGAGTAGGCGAATAAAATTAACGAGAATAATATCGCATGTTGATGTGCAGTCTGCAACAAGCAGAATAAGCATTTTTTTTTAAATACATATGTAAGAAGGGAAAGGAAATAATCTACCCAGGGTGAATTGATGCCACAGTAGAAAACAGTTTTGGAACAGTGACGTTTGACTTTTTTCTTGACATTGTCACCTTATTTGGATTTAGGTGACCATCCAGCTGCTAGTGTTGACATAGAAGAAGGAGGATAATACACTTTAAATAAGCAGAAAAGAAAATATGATGAACTAATGAAATCAATAAAGACCACCTCAATTTATATCTATTATTTCTTCTCACACAACAATAAATTAATTTACAAACAACATGGGCAACATCTCAAATGTCTCAAAATACCTGACATATTACTGATTTGTCCCTTACCACCTGAAATCCCCGACATATCCCTGATGTCCTGGAACAGTAGCCATGCTGAGTTACTGAGGACAGCAATAATCACATACCCCAGCTATGGGTTAAATAACAGGGTGCAGTAGGCTCTTTAGCTTTGGGTTGCAGTCAGTTTAGAAGCTAAAAGTGTGAAGAAGGAAACTGGAATTATTCCACTATCTTTCCAAAGAAGTCAATTCACAGATAATAAAGGGATTCAAGTCAATTTAAAAAAGGAATGAGAAAAAAAAAGTCACCTCAAAATTTTTACATTTTTCAACAAAAATCCTGTGTCTTGCACTTCCAGAAGTCTGCAGTACTCCACCAAACATCTGGAAAAAATTTAAGAAATCATACCCATTATAAAACTTGGAGTTGTGTGTGTGTGTCTGTACGTTTATATACTGGATGGATTTCTACATTTTCAATCGATTTCAACAAAAATTTCACAGGACTGCGTAAAATTACTTTGCGGTGGTTCTAACTGCCAAAAATTAGGGAAAACAATTCTTTTTGCACAAAATCAATTTGAAAACACAATTAAGGCATGGCTGTTGCGAGAATGAAAGGGACCTTTCGTGTCGATTTATACTTATAAAACCCAGGTTGTTTGTGTGTGTGTGTGAGTGTGTGCGTGTGTGTGTGTGTGTGTGTGTGCGTGTGTGTGTATATTTCGTTTTATATATGGATCCCGGATTTCCTACATTTTTTCATTTCAACAAAACTTCACTTTTTTTTTGGCGGGTTGTGTTTCTTATTGTCTTGCACACTTTTTCTTTATTTTTTTACATTCAGAATGCTTTAAAAATTCCATTTACAAGACAATTGTTTATAATAAAATTCTATTCAATCGGTAGTTGTGATTGAAAACAATATTTTATTTGAGTTTGGGTTTGACCAATTCATAAAAAAACTAATTAGAAAGACGTACATGTCCGTCAACCTTAAACAATAATCTCTGTCAATTTTATTTTTTCAGTCTTTGTGATGGTGATACTTGATCTATCTCTTACTGGCCCATCCCGAAGACAGCGCGAGGCTCTACTAGTAACCAATAAAGTTGTTGTGATTAACTTTGTTTCAAACATAAAACAACAAATGCAATATTTTCAAAAGAAAAACAATATGGAGGATTCCCTCAACCACGAGGAGTTTTCATTTCTACAATTTTTCATTTTAAGGTAAATGTATTACAATTTTCCACAAATAGAGTTGGTGCAAGAGGCTCAGAGATTTTCATAAGTTAGTATTCAGAAAAATACAAATTTTATTGTAACTTAAATTATGTACAATAATGGATCATATGCAATGTAGGTGAACAATTCAAATAGATTGGTTTGGCTTGTTTATGGCATATCAGCCTCAAAAGGTTATTTAATGCCAACAATTTAATATATATATATATATATATATATATATATATATATATATATATATATATATATATATATATTTTAAGACATTTTTTTATGTTTATACATTCTTTTTATAGAATATAAATATTTAAGTAAATGCTCATTTATAATAAACAGTATTAACAACATTTACCAGCCTGAATATGCGAGAAATTTTCATAGATTCCGAGAGGAATTAAACATGTATCCTATTTACTGATTGAGCCACAGAGGAGCATTTCAGTAACAGTAGAATCAACCTTACTAACTAAAACCTCTCTCTCAATGGTAAAAAGCCGTCCAAGCTACATGGTTCTGTGTAGGATACAGGTTCGATTCCTGTCGAAGGACCTATTTTCTATGAATATTTTTCACATTCATGCCAGTAATACATCCTATTTATTATATTCTTTGTAAAGAAAATCACATTATTTATATATATAATATATGTATATTTTTATAAACAATTAAAAATATATATTCTTTGTAGGGTCCTATGTAAAAAGTTTTACAACAAAAAGGTCCAAATTACATTGTTGGTATCATTCTATCTTTCAATAAAGAATTGAGGGCAATATTTATTATCTACATATTTGGTTTCCTAGTTTTATTTCTGCAAATTGTTTTTTTTTTTTTATCAAGAGTCTAGCTTCATAGATATATATTTTTTTTATTATAAAATCTTTGTTTTATCATTATTCTCTCCGGTTTTATATTTTCTTGTAGAGGCCGATGAGCACTTTTAGAAATGATAGTCTATCATCCACATTTACCTTCTCAAAAAGCTCAAACATGTTATCAGTATTGTAAAATTGCTATCTTGAGATGGCTCGTTCTGGACACTGTCAAGATATGTTTAATGGATAATACTGTTTTACATGCTAGGCACACTGCTTGAACTTCCTTAGTAGGAAAGAATGTATCATTCTTGTATGGCCAATGTACAAGCGTGCCATTATGACCCCCTCTTTTTGAGACTCTGAAAGATGAGTTACTTACTCCCAGCTTGGGTTGGATTGCATAGAGTTTATTATGCGGATAGTCATCCCAGTACTCTTGCCATTTTTTAAAAAATATATTTATTTATCTCCTCCTTAAAATCTGTATATGGGACCTGTATCCACATTCATATCCAAAGCTGGTTTGGCTGCCAGGTCTGCTCTACAATCACCTTTTATTTCCATATGGCAAGGGATCCAACATAATATTATATTTCCCTTTTTGTTCATTGTGTTGATTTTCTGTAATATTTTAATAATTCTTAGATTGTTGGATTTGTTCCCCTCCAAAGCTGATAGAACAGAGAGTGAATCTGATAGAATTAAGAAGTTCTTTAGTTTGCTCTCAGTGATGATGTCTAGAGTTAACTGAATTGCATAAGACTCTGCAGTGAAAACAGAACTTCCCTTTGGGAGGCGTTTCTTTTTGGTAATTTTTTGGCTTACTTCTGCAAATACTATTTTGTCCCCACTTTTTGTTCCATCCGTATAGATTTTTGTACAATTGTGGAAGTTTTCCAATATTTCCTTAGGCTTATTTTAAATTTGTTCAAAATAACAATGTCTTGCTGTGGAGAGAGTTTCTAAGCTTTCCATTAGCACTGTATAATGAAATGAAATTATCTTAGGTTGCTTGTGTATTTTTGCCAGTTTTTCTCAGCTATGAAACTTTTTGCAAAACAAGCATCCTAATATAAGGCAAACCAGAAACATTAGCATGCAAGGCATTGATATTGTTATATGCACACTTATAGTGAATTTAAACAGATAAATTTAAGATTATAAATAATTAGAACAGATTTAAAAATGAAGAATGCAGATTCATTTACAGTTACAATAATTTGGTCTAGACAATTTCACCTTTAGATTGTTATCTTGTAGACTGAACCTACTTGGTTACAAAAAAGGAGAATGCCTTCCTTGATTTTTTCATCTTACTATCAATATATATATATATATATGATATATATAGTATAAAGAGAGAGACAAGATGTCTATGTTGTTATTTGAAACATTTGATGAATTGATCGTGATTACCTATCAATATATATATATATATGTATATATATATATATATATATATATATAGATATTGGTGGAAAATATACATACATATGAAAAATATATAAAAAATTCCCATACATGTATATTTTTTCAGAAAAAAATTTT
>CAHIKZ030001256.1:0-42500 GCA_903632075.3 Acanthosepion pharaonis
CAATGCTGGCGACCGCCCTCCAATGTTATTTTCCTGGTCCTACCATATTTCTACTTTATAATAACGATTTGGCTGAGAATATATCAGATCAGTAGTAAATATATATGCAGATGATACCATTCTGAATGAGTGTTCAAATACTGGTTGCGATGAATAAATTGTCGTCTAAATGACGCAAAAATGAAAATAACATTGACATCTCATTTTAATAGATATATTTACCAAAATTATACAAACGTATCTTGAAATACTAGAGAGCAAATTTGTTCAATAAAATCGCCATTGGCTTCAACCACAGCCTTCAGACAACTTCGGAATCTCCTCCAACTCTTCTAGACGTTTTTCTTGTGTAAGTTGGTGAATGCTGCCATAATCCTTGCCTTCAGTTCATCTTTGGTGTTACAAGGAGTTTTGTTGGTTTCTCGCTCAACTGCGCCCCACACATAATAATCAAGGGGGGGGGGTTACAGTCTGGAGAGTTAGGTGGCCAGATGTAAGGGGTGATGTGGTCGCAGAAATGTCTGACAGCCATGACTGGGTTCTCCTGCTTGTGTGGCATGGTTCAGAGTCCTCTTACCAGACATAGGGTCTTCCAGCAGCCTCCCTCTTGACCCAAGGCAGCACTTCCTCCTCAAAGCACTTGATGTAGGCCTCCATGTTGAGTTTGTCTGCGGTCCTCACCAACGAATTCGAGAGTTCTTTTCTTATTCGACCTATCAGAGTGTGTTTTCCGAGCTGCTGTACCTTCATGATCACCATTAGACTCATCCAGCTCTTTCCGAATCCTATGCACTGCCCTCAGATTGAAACCCAAACACTCTAAAATGTTTGTGTTGGAGTTTCCGGCGCCAATACCAAGCAGTACAGCATGCCATTTCCAAATTTATGGCGTCATAATGAATTGCGTCATCGTGCTTTTTTTCTCACAAACCAATTGATCCTACTATACTGTGCAGTCGGCAAAATCAAGAACAAACAACGCGCATTCGCGAAATTAGAAATATAAAATGGCGACTATTTACTCATTGCATCTTGTATATGGCTGACCAGTACCTGGTAGGTGATATCACAGCTCAATTGGGGGAAGACTGGTTGAATCATTCAGTACGTCTCATCATCACCAAGCAGACCTTAAGTTTGCCCCAATTCTGATGTGCGGCCATACTCTCGGTGAGGGTCCTTGCCTTGAACGCCCAACGCCTATTGGGTTTAAAGACCTCAATATTGCAATTTTTGTTATTATCGCTTTTCTCTGGCACTTTTATTACTGGTTGCCATATTGTATTCATTTCTATGCTTGGTCGGCTCAGGAGATTTTTGTGGCCTAGCATATGTGCTGATTCCTTAAGTTTACGATTGTTTTTTCCAATGATGTTCTTTTGTCTATGATTTCAACCTGATTCCACAGAAGGCGGTGATCCTCTTTTCTCTACATGTGGTCAGCCATGCCTGATTTTTCCACTTCCCCTCGTGTTATAGCTTTCTGGTGTTCTTGAAGTCTTACCTTAAGTGGGCGGCCTGTCTCCCCTTTATAATTCTTTCCGCAGCTGCACGGAGTGGCGTACAGAGTCTTTAGTCATGTTCTCCTCTCTGGGGGGGGGGTCTTACTCGGGAGAGATATCTGCGAAGTGTCGTCCAGTTTTTGAAGGTTGTCCTGATGTTATATGGACCGCAGATCCTTTGTATTTTCTATGATAACCCCTTCATATAAGCGATAATAACAACAAAAAATTGCAATATGAGCTCTGGTAAAAACATGTAATGATAACAGCAAAAATTGCTCTGGTAAAAATGGTTTCTGAAGACATTAGATTTATAATACACAGAAATTCATACACAGATGTCTCCAAGGACACATGGCACAGTGGATAAAGGCGTTAGTTAGATCCAGTGACAGGACCAAGTGGCAGAACCTGGAGTGTGGAATTAACAGGAGGTAATTGACATCCATTAGACATGATACGTGGAACTAGAACACTCTACCCCAGTGAGCGAAATAAATGGTTCAGTTCGACATGCCAACCACCCGAAGAAACGTTGTAATAAATATGACGACAAAGATGAGGAATGTAAATAATAATGTAAATAGAGTAGAAAATGTGACCTTTGAAGGTATTGACAAGCGTATGTATTTTCTTTTTATTTTTAAGCAAAAGGTAAGTAATAGTTTTACAAAATATAATTAATTAATCCATTATTTTACCATTTTTTAATTTTTCGTCCATCAAATTAGTCATTTCTTTATTTAAAAGATTTACGTCTGTCGTATGAGTGAAAATTGTCGTAATTAAAGCAGTTCAGTAGGCTAAAACATTTTGGTAGCCATATTCCATATCCGCCATTTTAACTATTATTTATAATATTTGTTAAGCTGCAAAATATTAAAAGGTCAATATCGGTTACTTCCCTTTATTACAGTGTTTATTTCTGGTGATTCCCAAGCTTTTATCTATATTCTAACGATGTTGCTTACCAATTTCAGGAAAGGAAATAGCATTATTGAAATAAATATAGTAATTTAATTATAAAATCCATTAATAAAACAACTGTGTTATTTGTAGAGATCACAAAAGATCAGATTAGAAATGAACTGGAAAATAAAGTTATTTGTTTAAATTTAATTTTTAAAGTTGAATATTCGAATTAGTTATTTCCACTTAAAATATGACAAATGCTAAGAGCGATTATCAATAAATTCCCTTTATTTCAGGGATTCCAACCCCAGGGCAGCATCTACTCCATTGCCCTGTAGACTATTAGTAGATAACGAAACCAGAGTTGAAAGTGTGGTCGCGGGGACTGGGCAATTTTTATCCTTGACAGATATGTAGGCATATGGGCACCCACATTAAATAGAACTTGTGACAAATCCTACCACCGGGGAGAGGTGGGAAAGTACCAAGAGAACGCCTTTATATGATGTCACACTTTTATGTAATATTTGCCCGCTCGTGCACACATGTAAACCATCGACTGCAGATATTCAATTTTCAGGGTTCCGATCTTACACACACACACACACATATATATATATATATATATATATATATATATATATATATAGATAGATAGATAGATAGATAGATAGATAGATAGATAGATAGATACTGATAAACCAAAATATTATGACCACCAACTTCTGGTTCTTGCAAAGACGTTCTTATTTGATCAAGCAAGAACTCTACCACAGAATGATAACAATATGGTAAATTAGTTGGTGAAAATTTTCACAGTGAACCTGTTTGTCCAGCACACCCCATTTTCTCATTTTAATTGAGATCTGTGAAGTTTTCAGCCCAGAGTAGTAGAAAAAGTCTTTAAATTCCTGAAATCATTCCACTACCAGGCATTATCCTAGTCAAAAAGGACATTACCATTGTAGAAGACTCGCAATGTATATCAGCATAGTCAATGTCATGTTCACACCTCAAGCGATCTGCAGACTGTCACTACGCTTTTTTTGTGGGCTCTATATATAGGCCCCTGAAGAATTAAGAGAGGTGGAGGAATGAGAATACCGGCCCTTCCCAATTAATGTTTTAGGTTATTTATAGTCATGACCTTCAGTTGGTTTATTTATTATTTTATTTATATATTTATTTTATCTTTTTTACATACTTTCACAATTGATGGCATTTGGTTCTCATTAACAAGACTTTAACTGAATTCAGATTTATATATATATATATATATATATGTGTGTGTGTGTGTGTGTGTGTGTGTGTGTGTTTGTGTGTGTGTGCATGCATGTGTCAGCATTCTTCTTTTATAAATAAAGCAAATTTTAAACAATATATATATCTATATATAAGTTGCATTTTTCTTTTCCTCGACGGGTAAGGACAAATTCCTGTCATAAATCCAAACAAAATAACCCTAACCTAGAGGACAGGGCCTAAATAACTTAACTTAAATCAATTTCCGCTGATTATAAAAAATATTCATGCACAGTAACGAAATGATCTGCTATGTGAATTGATCTTTTACCAACTTCTGGCAAAGCTGAAAAAATCTGACAATTTGACTAACCTGGGACTCCATTAAAAACTTGTAGATATGTGTTTCCAAGGGACAAAATTTCTGCTTGTAATGAATGAGATATTTTGTCATCACTTTTGATTAGCTACCTCCACGATATTTCGCGATACCTCAGGTTTAAAATGAATTTTTATAAATTAAACAACTTTCTTGAAACTTTCATTTTAGCTTTAATTGAAAGCTAAAGGAGTAAATTTACTATTTCCAGTAAGCGAAATACTCTGGTGTATTTCAGACAGAAATTATATTGATCGGAATCGATTTTTTTCTAAAATAACTGATTAGCGCCCTTTTTTAGACGTCTTTCATCGCAATGTAATTCTCCGTATTAAAACATCTTCCAAAAATAAAATATACTTTTCTGAAACTTTATTTGAGGAATATTAGTTGATATAAATTATAATTTATCTGATTTGAAAAAATCATATAGTTTAAAATAACATAGAAATGTATTTTAAAAACAAAACAGTATCTGTCTTTATAAACTACATCGCCATATTTTACGTAATTGATGAGGCGATGACAGGTCATGACATAATGATTGTTGTTGTACAGAGACTTTATCTGTAAAACATAATTTAAGAAAATGATGTGAGCACCCCCCCACTTATTTTTATATATATATAATGTTTAAGTACTCAGTAATTTTTAAATTGTTGAAGAATATTCTCCATAATCTAATTTTAGGGATATTGACTTTAAATTTACGAGATTAAACTAATATTGAATTTTAATTTAAAAAAAAATTATAATAAATTATTATAATTAAAATTAAATAAAAGAAAACAATTCTTGTAAAAATTCGTGATGCATTGTAATTTTTTTCCTTAAGACAATAGTGTCCTTAATAAATCTTATTTCTAAAAGTAATTAAAAGCTTTTCTAATTAAATAATGTCTTAGTTTTAAAAAAATATGATTTAAATTCTCCAAGGATTTCTGCTTTTACTTAATAAAACAAATTTTGGGATGAACATTTAATTTCTCGAAATTTCACGAAATTAAGTAAGTGGAAGGTGGGGTAACATACGTAAAATATATATTTAGTTTTAAAAAAAAAAAAAATTCAAAAATAATTTCATTCATTTGTGAAAGTCTTGAAAGTTTGATTAAAATCCGACAATTATTTGATTTTTGCAAAAATTTCCATATCAATGTGTTTTTCATCTAAAAGAAAAGGCCGCTAAAAAACTAATAAATGAATATGACGTCGACCGCTAACGCCAAAAAAAAACAAAAAAAAAAAAACAAAAAAAAGAAAGATTTTTAACCAAAGATTCGAACGTGCTAGAAAGAATTAAAAATAATAGAAAATTACTTTGGTTTTTGCTCTTAATAATAACTTAAACATTTTGACGATAAAACTTTGTTTTTACTAATTTTGGGGCCTTTTTTTTCAGCAAAAAAATGGAGGTGCTTATTTTTTATGTAATTTTACTAATGAATTTGCTAAAAGCAAATGTTAACTATTTTCAATTGAACCCAGTTATTCTAGCAGTCGTGAACGTGAAAAGAAAAATCAGACACAGTCATTCCAAATTTTATAAACGAAACGAATTTTTTTCTCTTTTACTGGTGTTCTTTTGTGTTCATTTCTTACCAGTAACCCTTTTGATAATAAATCTTACTTTTCAATCTGACAACATCCATTCACTGAGTTTAACAGTTTGCATTATTTTTCGACTCAGCGAAAAGGAGTTCGAATGTCTGGATTTTATTCTAAGGTATTTGCATCAGAAGGCATGGTAACAATTTAAATTTTTTTTTTTCTTGAATGAGAAAATTAAAAAGAAAAAAAGAAACCCCAACTTTTTTATTCCTTACTGAATAATGAAAACTCGCTTTTGTTTTCAGTTTTAGCACAGCTAGAAATGAATAATAACCTAAAGCAAAATATAAAAATATAATAAGTAAGATCTTAAACAGAAAAAACTATCAAAATAAGTTTTTCGTGTACAAAACAAACACGTTTAAAATAATTAAAATACTAATTAAAAAATATTTTAAACATGTCTTTTCTAAGTTTTAAAGATTGAATTCCTTATGTAATTTTTCATATTGAAACAAGATATTAATATTTTAAAACATAGGTCAAGGTTATTTATACTGGTGTTAACTTTCCGACTGTATTAAAACATTTGTCTGGACGGATTCTTGCATCTCTAGTGTATTTTACTTCCTCCTCTTTATTTTCTCCCACTCTCTATTTCGTTTTTTGTCTCTTTTTCTCTCTATTTTTTCTCCCTTTTTTCTCTTTCTTCCCTTTTTTTCTCTTATTTTGTCGTCTTTCCTTTCCTCTCCCTTCCTGTCTCTTTAAAGTTTAAAAATCTTTAAGCTTCCTTTTTATTTTATCTTCAAACTCTTTGGTATTGATAAACCACGAAAGATTAATTTTATATATATATATATATATAGAGAGAGAGAGAGAGAGAGAGGGGGAGAGAGTGAGATAGAGAGGGGGAGAGAGAAAGACACAGACAAAAGACAGAGACATTTGTGTGATGTTGTTTCTTTTATAAAAAATATTTTTAAAGTGTTTCTATTTGCTACTGACCTAAAAAAGATATCGGTTTTACAAAGCGTTTGAGTAATTACTCGCAACTCACAACTCCAGAATATACGATAAATAGTTCATGTCTTCGCATTTGTTTTCAGTATTTCGTAAAATTAAAATTGGAAAGAACAAAAGCTAAGGTCCGGGATTATTTGGACAAGTTATTATTATTATTTGTTTGGCAAAAAATTCGTTCAGCTTATTAAATAAATTTTTTTACTTAATAAGCGAACGAACTTTTTGGTCAACCCAATATTTCTAATGAGACTGACCAGGGCTTTTTTAGGAGCACCAAAAGACCCACATATTTTCAAGAGATAGAAAATGTCTTTATTCCTTGAATTATTCGGATTTTTACTCTCATATTTTATCACAACCTTTTGGCGAATGTATACTTGAGTCTTCCTCGATAATTATTATTATCGATAAAATTATTTCGATAAATATATTTATTGAAATAATTCGGCGAATGATAAAAATACATAATTTCAGAACATCAGACAATATTTATATAGAGAATCTATAATGATGACAATAACACAGAAAGAGAGACGCTGAAAGGTGCAAGTTCTTTAATAATGGCGGAAATAATTCAATTGTGAGTGACATAAAATGAAATTAGAATACTTGTTTAATACTTGATATTTTTTCTGGTGTCGGAAGGATACCAGCGCATGCGTATATCTCAATAATCTTTTCACTTTTTCGGCATTGAAAGACAATATTTATTTACATGAGCTCATGTTTGAGTCCAGTTAATATTGGTCTTCCCAACAAAAAACATTAGTTCTGTACAATTTTACTCGTCTATGATACGACCTTCAAATTATTTATTTCTGTCTTTATTGTCTTTATATGGTTTGCTTTTGTTCGGTTTGTTTTCTGGTCTTATTTACTTGCATAAACTGTTTATCAACCTCTCTCTCTCTCTCTTACACATGCATAAGCACGTATATATATATATATATATATATATATATATATATATATATATATATATATATATATATATATAACAGTTCTTATGTTCAGAATTGCGTAACTATTTTGATCCAACTTTATTTGCTGACATGAGGAAGTGTGCAAATCAACCATACTGTGGCGACTAGTAAAATCCAGATCAGTCGAAAGTCGGTTGTCATCTCCGCTTAAAATAGTCTCTCGTCCTAAGAAGACGGGGAACGTTTACGTCATCAGATTTTGAAAAAAAAAGCAATTGATTTTGAATATTGCATTTATTTTTTAAAAATCATTGTTTAATTTTGTTGGTTATAAGACACCTCTTAATTTTTCTTTATTGCATTCCTGTCGTGTTCGTTTGCTCTCAATAGTTTCCTGGATGGACCATTCTGATAGAAACAATGTAATCAGGTTCGTTTTTGGCAGAAGTGATGATCAGCGTCAGTATTGAGAATGATGAGGAGCAGCTGATATGCTAAGTCGTTTTATCACTTAAGGTTTGTTTTTAAGACAAGATCCAATTTGTCAGAACAAGATCCAATCAATCGCCTGTTTAGAGGTGCAACAGAAAAACCGGCTAGCGATATTTCCATTCATTTCCTGGCATCGACGCAGTCATTAATATCGATTTTGCCAAATTTGCGAGTCGCAATGATATGTGATAAAACGAATGTGTAGAAATCTTTCGGTGTTTTTTATTTGCTATTAACGTTTAATACATTTTCCATAAAACATTGATTTAAATAATTGTTTGTAAGCGTCACTAAAGCGTCTGTTCATGAGTCCATAAATGAGCGGGTTGAAGCAGCTGTTGGCGTAGCCAAAAAACAAAGAAATAATATCTGCGCTTCTAGGTACTGGACCTCTACAGTAGAGGCTGCAAAGCATTGTGATACAGAAGGGTAACCAAGAGACAAAGAAGACGATTATGACCACTAACAGCGAAAAGGTAATCCGTATTTCTTCCCTCCGACGACGTAAATAGCGCGATGGTACAGCATTAGCCGACTTCCGACCAGTACTATCGAATGCAAATTTTACCTGTGATAATGAGAATGTCTTTTTCATCGGGTTTGAACGTTTTCCACCAGGAATCTTTTTATGTTTCCGATGTCGGCTGTTGTCTGAGATTGTAACTCGCTTGTTACGACATGACGTAACTGGCATCTTGGTTGTGGGAAAAGTCCTGCTTTTTTCTCTGGGTGTCCTATGAGCCCAGCACCCACATGGAACATCTCGACCAAGAATCCGTCCGCACAGAGTACAAGTAATCATTTCTTCATCCATTTTACTACTGGATTCCGTCTCTCTGCTCACACACCTTTCAAGCTGTTTTTCTGCTAGAACCTTTTCCGAGCTCTTTCTCTTCTTCGGCCTCATCTCCACTTTCTTCTCCACTTCCACCTGCAGATCTAGTTTCGAGTATGTCGTCCGTCGATCGGATTGAATTGTTGTTCTGGTTTTCTGTCTCGCTGCTAAGCTCGGATATTTTGCCTTGCAAGGATGGAGTGGAAACACTATCACACTTCGTGGGGACATCTCCCCGATTTCTGTTCGTCTTCCGATGATTTGTTGTTTCCGTACCGCACGCAAAAATCTCCATTTTCGCCTCGGTCGCTGCCCAAATCGTCCTGAGATTGATCCTCAGGTGAACTCGCGCTCAAAAATGTGTCGTATGAATTATTTCGATTTTTCAAAGAACCGTTTGTCATGTTTCGAGATGTGTTCTCCAGATTATCGCCTGATTCAGTTTCAGGGCTCGCAGAAAAATTGAAGTCATTTATATTGATAGTATACGGCCCTAGATTTTTTTTGTTCGGCGACTGGAGCTCAGGTTCAATCGGGTTGTCTTCTTGCATGTCTTTGGAGCTGGGGATTGCTTTTAATCCTCTCTTCTGCAGTTCGATACTCTGTTTCAGTGTTTTTGCATAATCTGTTAATTTACGTGCGCACAGCGGATCAACTATGAGGCGGGTGCCATTCGTATTTAGTGATTTGAGTTTTCAGGAATGTCTGGGATTTGGGAACTGGCTGAAGGACCGTCCGATTGCGGATTGTCGCTTTCCATATCAGCAAATGAGGCGCTCAGTCGCTGATCAAGGCTCATCAAGCGTCGGTTACTCTTTCGCACTGACTTGATGATTCGAACGTAACAAAAGGACATCACAAGGCATGGCACGCAAAAAACAGATTCAATCATGAAGAATGTGTAACTCTGAGACAGTTTCCAGTTACAAAAGCAGAACGATTGATTCTCGAGGAATCTGTATTCGCCCCAACCTCCCAGTGGGGTGCTGCTAGCAATAAGGAGACAATCCAGACAACTAAAAAAGAAAAGAAGAAAAACAGATTTAGATTTTTGAAACAGGCAAAATAAAATCATTTAAAAGAGATTTAATCCTCATCAACATGTTTATATTTCTGAAAAATGTTACAAATATATTTCAAAGATGATGTAATTAAATATGAAAATAGCCTTGGTGGCTGATATAGTTTAATTACACTTGGTGACTAAAAAGAATTGCATTTTTTTTCAACACCACATGTGGTCGGTTTTTGAGCTCAGAAAATGTCAGGATTTTGAATGTTGATTTTCAGGGACTCTTCCTGTAAGAAAGAGTGGTATTTTTTGCGGCAAAGTAGACTTAATAAAATTAACGAAAGAACATTAGACATAAAGGGACACTTGCAGTAAATTTTGGCAATAATTATATTGAAGATTATATTACGTTCATGTCCTCTTCAAAATTGTATGGTTGTTACTATCGGCTGGGAGTTATTGTTCACTGAGTGGTCCTTTTGTTTATTTTGTATGTTTAATCTGAACGGAAAATTCCAGAGAAGGATTTTCGTTAGCAAAGGAAAATTCATACGATTTCATACCGCAATCATATCCTGTAGGAAACAAATTCCTATAACTAAACATTGTTTTATGATGTTAGGTAATGATTTTTATATACCTTTCGGACAACACTATTTTTAGAAATATTTTAATTACCAGTGAATCTATTATTCATTTCTTTGAGATAAGTCGATATATTCGTTGACCATCAAACAGCGCGAAAACGGAAATCTTATACTCTAGTGGTTCATGGACGTTGTATTAAACATTTAGATTATGGCAGCATCAATGATGAAACGCAAATCTGTCACCATTTTGCACTCTTTCCTACTAATGGCATCTTTCTTTTTTCTACTTTTTCAATTACTTTTTTTGGATGAACAATTTTCATTATTATTATTTTATTCTTAATTTTAGTCGGATTGATGATGCTTTTTAAAAGGCCGCCTTGGGGTGTGAAATGTGATTTCAATCCTCGTTAGAAATTACAGCTTTATATCTCATCTCACTCTTGCTCTTTCAGTTAAAGAGTTCATTGATACAGAATGTGTTAACAACAGTAATATAGAGAAAAACTAAGATTTAAAGAAGGTGGGGGCAATAATGTTTCATCTAAAAAATGTTTAATATCAATAAACGATGAAATAATTTTCTTTTAAATGTGGATAGCGTGTTGCTATTTACTAAGTTTAGATTATATTGGCACAAGACCTCAAGTATGGAGCACACAACGAGAATTAAACTCATTACTCAGTTGTAATAGATTATAGCCAGATTAGCTTGTTAACCATTAACCCACGTTAACGCCGATAGAATTCGTCAAAGACTATGGGAATCTTAATGACCAATCAAAAAAACTTCTTTCCATATTTTCACTGATTATCGATTGCAAAAAGTCCAAAAAGAAGCAAAAATATCAATGGTGAAAAGTCAAAAATATTTTGTTGCGAGACATTTTCTGATTTCACTCCCAATGCATTGATATAAATTCAAGTGTTACAAAATGATTAGCTCACTTAATAGTTTTAGATTTTAAAAACAATTCGGTAAATTCTTTGTTTAAACTCTAAAATGCCAAGAGTTTTAATGGTTGAATTTGTCTCAAATTCGTGAAAATTAATGTTAATTTCTTTTTGAGACAAATGTGGTTTTCCTTCCCAATTAAGCGAAAGACGGCACAGGGCACTTTTTTTATTATTGTGATCTTCACATGTATGTGGGAAAGAGAACGAAAATAATCTAGTTTCATTGGCCCTAACCTCTGTTTAGCTACAGAAATTAGAGGATAACTTCAACCTGACCCAAAATGATAAAAATAAATTGAAGGTTTAACTTTGTTTTGTTAAAGTGCATTAGAGATTGGCTAATCACTGATAAGATTATGTATTCTTCACAGCTTTCAAGATTAGCCACTGGTATTATTGAAACTCACTATTAAAATTTTACTTTTTTTAGTCAAAGGAGAAAACGACACCCTTGACGCCATTTTTCATGATTATAGATTTGACAGTAAACCTTCTGTGAATAATACACATCTACGATGGTCACTCTGAAAATAAGATTTTTTTTTATTGTGGGACATCAGAAAATGCATGTGGCTGATTCTTTCAGTCAGTATCCCATGTGTTTGCTTTGATATACAGTACTGTGCAGAAATAAGTGAACCACTCATAATATTAAACAATTGTCTCTTTTTTTCCAGATAATCAACAAATCTTAATTAGAGTATATATTCATTAAGAAAAACCTTTATTGAAAGAATATTATAACTTTCAAAGTGTTTTTACTAAACTGGAATACAAATATTAATTAAAAATTAAGATGTACAAAAGTAAAACAATCCTTACATTTATACTCTGTACTTTTGTTTTACATGGTTGCCATTACAAATAAATTTTTGTGTACGTGTAAAAATCAAAATGACACGTGTTCATTTTTTTGGTAAGCTGTATATACTGCAGTCAACCTCACTGCGTATGCAAAAGGCTAAACTCTAACTGTAGCCTTCCATTTATAAATAATTAGTCGCACTGCAGAGACATGCATTCCAAATCGTTTTAATAGGTTTTTGTAGCCTCCTCCATCATTAAAAGGCTTCATGACAAAAAGAATTTTGAAAGTTTCAAAATTTTTTTTGATCAAGGCTATAATGATTTAAAAAAAAAAACCATGATCAAAACGATTTGGAATGCATGTTAACCTGAAGTGCGACTAATTATTTATAAATGGAAGACCTTTGATATGACATCTCAATCAAGAAGTGGCCATCCGTAAAAAATAACAGCAAGAACAAGTAGACATTCAGTTTGGCAAGCCCAGGCGAATCCTACTGCGACCTCTACAGTTCTCCAAAACACCCTGGCCAATGTCAGAATCAATGTGTATACGTCTACAGTGCAACAAAATCTAAATGATGCCGGTCTTCATGGCTGAATGTCTAGAAAAAAGCCTTACGAAAAAACACAAACTCAGCCCTAGTATGCCAAAGCTCATATTATTAAGTTAGAAACGTCCTGGCAAAAGGTTTTATTGTCAGATGAAACCAAACCAGAACCTTTTGACTGGTGAGCTCCTAATATGGCTTTTGAAGAGAATAATTTTGTGTCAATAATTAAACATGACGGCAGCAACATTATGATTTGGGAGTACTTTGCTGCAGATGGAACAAGGAAAATAGTACTCATTGACGTCACAATGTACCCTAAAAGATACCAAGCAATTTTGAATGAAACTCTCTTGCCCACGGTTTGAAAATTAAGTTTATGTCGGAGCTGGGTCTTCCAACAGGAAAATGATGTGCGGAATCAAAGCAGATCCACAAAAGAATAGGTTCGAAAAAAGAAATTTCAAGTCCTGGAATGGTCTTGTCAAAGTTCTGATCCAAACCCAACTGAAAATCTTTGGTTCAAGTTAAAGAAGGCAGTACATGCAGGAATCAGAGGTAATATCGAGCAATTATGCAAATTTTGCCAAGAAGAATGCTGAAAAATTGACGATCCCTACTACCAGAAACTTCTTAAAAGTTATAGAAGAAGACTGGGTGACGTTGTGACCTCATAAGAAGAAAGAGTCACGAAATATTAATTGTAAGAGTTCACTTACTTTTGCACATTTTAATTTTTAATTAATATTTTTTTTATTCCAGCTTGATAAAAAGTTTTGAAAGTGGTTGTAATTCATTTAATTAATGAATATATAGTTTAAGATTTATTGATTATCTAGGAAAAAGAGACATTTTTTAAAATCTTTGCTTAGGAGTTCACTTATTTTTGCGCAACACTATATAACAGCTGAGTGGTACTGTACCAAAATTGTGACTGACATGAAATTGTGTACTAAGCAGAAGTATGGCATAAATGTCCTCTATATTGAAATAAAACGGAGACTAAATTGTGAATGTGAGCATAGTTGGGTGGTGAATAATGCGTTTCGGCTTTGACGACAGTGATATGGGTGACAAATTGTGTAGTTTCTGCTATCTGCTCTCAGATTTTTAATCCTTTTGGGCGAAAATGCATGGCCACTGGTGGCCACTATCTGGAACAAAATCTGGTTTTGTCGTTGAAATCTTACTCTTTTCAACAGTGTTATTGTACTCAGAGTATCTGTTGCAGTTTTAAATAGGAAACACTTTCGAAAACTCCTTCGTATTTGTTATCTCTTTATCTTTTGTAAGCAGCATAGATATTTTCCAACAATCAACCTTTTAATAAAAACCCTACGAGAAGAAAAGTTATTGAATTGATTTTTTTACAAAATTGTTAACTTTTAGTTCAATTTATAAAATATTTTAATAATCTCGGAGGACATTACACGATTGATTTTACGACGATCGAAGAAATAATTTTCAAGGGAAATATTCATTAGCAAATTCTTAATGAAATAGATTTTCTGTTTCTAGTGATTAAAGAATTAACCAAATATATGGACTTATAAGACGTTTTTATTAGAAATGTTGAAGAAACGCGAAATGTTAAAAATATGTTGAAGTGCTGTGTGTATATGTGAAATATCATATACGTTTCATGGCTCTTTGTTTCTTGTCGGATCGAGAACTTCACCCCCCGCCGTAAAAATCTATACTAGAAAAATCATCTTTCCTAGGCAGGAATATTGAAAATTATTTACCGACACTCAAAAATGATGATAATTACCTACGTATTTTTGGCATTGGCAGGGATTTGATCTCAAAAGGTGTTTCAAAAGTTTTAACAGACGTCGCCTTCATTACTCATCAGAATAAATTGCTATACACCGCCACACGCCTACATAGTAGTACACAGTTGGGAGGAATTGAGTTACTGAACTTTCATTATGTTCCACTTTCATTCATAGTGTTACCAGATTGAGAGAAAAAGAGACAGAGACAGAGAGAGAGGGAAAGAAAGAAAGAGATAGTGTGAATGAGAGAGAGAGAGAGAGAGAGAGAAAGAGTGTGTGTGAGAGAGAGAGAGAGGGGACAAAAAGAACATTCCCCTAAATATATAAGAGATAAATGTGTATTCCAAATAAAAATCGGATAATTAAAATAAAAAAAGAAAAGAAATTGCTAATGTGTAAAATATTTTGTGGTTTCTAAATCTTGCACATGTGTTTTAAATCCGTGGGAAAAATAAAATTCTAGAAGAAAAACAGGAAAGGTCTGTGCACGCCTCCGATAAAAAAGACCCTCCAAATAGTTTTTGTTTCTTTACCCAAACTTTTGTTTATCTTTTCTCAAACAACGAAAAAGAACATTGAATTTTTTGTTTCTTTGTGACCACTTAATCTACTTCGGTTTATTCCGTCCACTGCCATGTCGTAACTATTTTGTGTCCTAAATATTCTCGTGTAAGTCGATGTATATAAGCTGATACCTGATTTTAAAACCAAATTTGCATTAATGATATACTCCGTCTATAGGTCGAACCCAGATTTTTCAGTTAAATCACAGTCAGCCTAAAACAATGAAACATGAGAATTTTAAGAAACATACTCTATTGCGATTTAAATCGGTCATTTCGGATAGAAATCTTGTAGAACAGCTGTAGATTTTGTATCTGAAGCTCAGAATCGCTTTTCGCTCTTTTCATCGCACTAACCTCTTGTAGAGATCTGCCCACAGATTTTGCTTTTAAGATTTAGTTTTAAAATCTCAAATGATACATGGCTTGTTATGGAAGTTAACATAAATGTTCATGCTTTTTACCTTTGAACAAGAATACATATGATTTGTTAATTTTTGCTCAGATGCTTAATTCTTCATCCTTATAGTAGCCTCGTCTAACCGCAAGATAGTGTAGTGATTATCATCACCACCACATACATACATACATACATACATACATACATACAGACCATACGACAAGCATTCATTGGCTAATCTCCTCAAAACTAGCTCGCTGATTGGTCAATTCTGACCACTCAAATCGCCTGCACGCGAGGAATAGTTTTCCCGCGCACAAGCTTCGGAGCCTGTCATGTGATACACCACCTTATATGGACAAAACACGAGCAAGCCTTCTCTCTCCGTTTTCTCTTTCGTCTCCTTCCTTTTCTGCCAAAATGTGACCTTCAAGAACTCTCGTCTTGACCTTGCGGTCAGACGTTAAAGAACATTACCAACTTTCACGTAAGTACGAACTCTTAACTCTTCTGAACTCTACCAACTTTTCCGACTCACATTTCCTAACATGCATCAGGAACTTTATTCTTCTAAAACTACAGTTTAATAATTAATTCAACTTCGTGAGCTCCGGTACAAATATTTCCCAAATCTAAGAGACGTAACTCTATCAAACCTTTAGCTTATATGCATGTACATCAAAACAAATAAATTCAAATGTTATGTTTTGAACCATTACGTTCTGTCTTGTATTTTTGCCATCTTCTATTTTACGTTAAATATAAATTGCATGTGACCGCCACATTTGCTTGTCCTTTTCCACGTCATTCCTAATCAAAGTTAAATAAATGTGGTGGGGTGCGCTATATGTGATTGACAATCCTTCACATTTTTATTGCTGACCCGTCGTCTGTTTAGCCCCTCGCCAACATGATTGGTGACCCTGTCGTCCGTTTCTTACCTCGCCACAATAGTCTCAGTTTTTCTACATTTAAAAAGTGTTCCTAAAATGAAATAGTTTCTCAAGTGTGTGTAGTTCAACAGTGATAGAGATTCAGTTTCAATTGCTAGTCACTAGATTTTTTTCATTTATTTATTTTATTTGACAAACGTGATAAACTAACATCAAGGAACAAATATTGAGAAGGTAAGATTTTCTCTATCTGAACACCTAATGAATAAAAGATTTGTCTAATAAGGTCCCCGTAGCTTGCTAAGAAGAAACTCATTCAAAACGTTTTTAACGTTCTTCAACCTGGTGGACGACGTGGACGCATTATTAAATATTAGCTAAAAATTAAAGAAACTGTAAACTTGAAATTGTTTTTTATTTTTTAAACATATTTTTAACGTTGATTTATTTACTTTTTCATCTCTGAGTTCCAAGTCGCACAAATTGAGATTCTAATTTTTGTACCATTTCTAAATTCAGTTTTTACTTTAGCACTTGTATTTTTTAAAGCGTTGTAAGAAGAATCAGATTTTATCTCTGTGGAATTGGTTCTGTTCATTACCTGAAATTTAGTTAGGCATTTGCAGATTAAAAAACAAGGACAGTATCGAGTCTTTTAATAACAAGTTTTAATAACTGTTACGAAAAGGAATATTTCATAACTATGGCGAAATCAAAAAGGATGTTCACTTCCTCTGGAAATAAAGCAAATTAATTTCGTTTTGGGTTTTTATAGAATATGCCATTCATTCTAAAATAACATACAAGGAACAGCTAAAGTCTTCCATAAAAATGGAAATACTTGCAATGTTGGTTTTTAATCAACGTACACTGGTAAGTCAAGCGATGCGTGAGAAATATGGCGTTCATTAAATGGTCACCTGCTTACTATATTGCTATTTAAACTGCTGGATACTGAGGTGACTGACCGTTGATAAGAAGGGCATCTTACCAAAGTCAACTGTGAAGGTATGAATCACACTGCATGAGTATTACATGCTGGCCGCAAACATAAAATATGCTAACCGAATAACATGTATATATGGAAGAATTAATTATCTCCCTTCAGATACCTATTGGCTGCTGTTTTTATCATCGCTCATCTATCTAGCTAGCTAGCTATGTCACATCTATCTATCTATCTATCTATCTATCTATCTATCTATCTATCTATCTATCTATCTATTATATATATATAGCTAGCTAGCTAGCTAGATAGATAGATAGATAGATGTGACATAAAAGGTGATTGTAAATTCAAACAAGCTTCCAGATAATACACATGTGATTAACAATCCTATATTGATGATTTAACAACATGATATTCGTATTTATATTGCTTCTTTTACACACGCGCGCGTGCATGTAAAACGAAAATAAACATGATGTCGACAGTAAAACATATAAGATCTTTCATAAAATTGTAATGTTTGACTTGAAATTATGTCCAAGTATATTTTTCGTTACTTCTCAAATTTCAAAAAGCCAACTGACATAATGAAATTTTCTTACGCTTCTTTCCTTCGTTTGGCTGTTTGTTGTTTTTTGTTTTTGTTTTTCTAAGTGAGGCTCAGTAAATAATAAATATTCATATTATTTCGAGACTCAGTTGAACAAACTTCAATGAAGGAACAGAAAAGTATTTGAAGACGAAAGAACTTTTCGAAAAAGCAATATTAAAAAAATAACTTTTCTTTATGAAATGATTTTACTATTTAGTGTTTCCGATTATTATTTTTTTTAATTCCTTTTTGATTTTGTTGCAAGTAGTGACGGCGTCAAGCGTGGAGGGGAGAAGGTTTCATCAAAACTGGGAAGAACCCGCCCCAAATCTTTACTTTTAAAAAAGATGTATGTTAAAAGATTAGGTTTTTCGTGGAGTAAATAATTATTTCAAAATTTAAATCCCACTTAAATAATAAAAGATATTATCCATGAGACAAAAGAATAAAAGCGGATGCAAAACAAAATGGATATCAGATCTCAAAATATTTTGACACAAGATTTGAAACTTTATTTGGCACGGACTTTCTTTTTCCTGTTTCGTATTACAAGAAAGACAAAGTTTTTATTAAATCTTGTCCATCAATCAATTTCAAAGAAATTATCTCACTCACACAGAGAGAGGTGGGGTGAGAGAGGGACAGTGACAGCGAGAGAGGGTGAGAGAGTGAGAAAGAATGAGAGAGAGGATGAAAAACAGTAAAGCATGCTAGAAAGAACGCAAGAACAGAGAGAAAAAACAGAAAAAGAGTATGAAAAATAAGAGGGAGAAAGTGAAATATTTATGGATTGAGTGGACATCATTAATCAGCTATAGATACGCATTAATGAATTTAAAACCGAATGTCATTTTACAGAAAAATTCATTTTGTGTTACAAGTGCGCGCACTCCAAAATAAAAGAATAAGCTCATAATTCTCATCTGCCGAAGAAGAAGTGAAGGATTGACTTTGAGGAATTACGCACATATCCGAATTCTGCGATTGGCACCTGATAGTGAAGCAGTTGGTTCGCCGCTCTGGAAGTAAACTGCTTTCTCCCAAAAACGTCAGTTAAAATAGTCATTTCTTTTTATAACGCTGTTTTGAGTTACATCGCTACAACCCTTTTTTATTTATTTCAAGACTTATTTAATACAACAATTGTTCAGTAATTCAAAAGTCTTAGAATATAATTTTACTAAAACAAGGAAGGGTGTATTGTATTATATTTAGTGACTGTCATAAAATTTTACAATGTTAATTTTTTCTAATTAACATTGTAAAATTATGTAGTTGATCATATAGTTTTATTGAGCTGAGAATTGCCGTTATTAATATTACGCTATTAAACTTACTAGAAGTAATATAATTTTTGCTGTTATTAACATAATATTTCGGCAGATGAAGTATCCGGCCTTTCTCAGGTGTCTTCTACATTTTATAATTTTTAAAAGTTGTCTCTCTCTCACTCTCTACATATTTTCCGACCCCAAAGAAAATTGTATCTGCACGTACACACACAAAGAAGTAAATTAAGAAATCCTAAAATATATGGATAATACTTTATAAT
The DNA here is from genome assembly GCA_903632075.3 of Acanthosepion pharaonis. Classification (NCBI taxonomy): domain Eukaryota; kingdom Metazoa; phylum Mollusca; class Cephalopoda; order Sepiida; family Sepiidae; genus Acanthosepion; species Acanthosepion pharaonis. Next base: position 19,504 of record CAHIKZ030001256.1, read on the forward strand.
GATTCTTTTAAGGTGTTCATAAATTCGCGAAAATATTCTTTATTTTTATTATTCCACACGAGAGTCTTCATAGTTTTCTTGTATTTTTTTTATTGGCATTTCCACTCAGGAAATATTAACCGATTTTATGAAATAGACAAACAAGTTTCTTGTTTGAGCGACCAGCGAAAGTTTTTGGCAAATAACCACGTGTTGTAATCGTCCTTCACTATGTCGAAAGTATTCGAAACTGAACAATGCTATATAGAGTCAGCAGGATGACCACAAAGCCAATAACGAAAATTAACATCTAGCTTAGCAGACTAACTGGTTCCGCAAACGTTTGTTAAATTACAAAACGATAATTGCTAAGTTGTAGAGAGTAGGGTTCGCAGGCAAGAGGTTCGAGATTTTTCTACAGTTTCTCAGACTCATGACAACTAAATCGCTTTTGAAGAGAGTTATTAATTGATGCCAACCCCGTGAAAAGGACGCTGTCATGGAACGATTGATGAAAATCGAATTCAGAATTGATGACTCGTGGCAATCAGCAAAATGGACTCGAAGATAAAAGCATAATCATAGTAAAATAAGAACCTATTTATGTGCTTTTATAAGTTGGTACACGCATGCACACACACGCGCGCACACACACACATTATATATATATATATATATATATATATATATATAGTGTGTGTGTGTGTGTGTTGGTAGGTGGCAAGTGCGTAGATAAGTATATGTATATATGTTGAAGAAGCTATGAGGAAAATGTTGCCATTTATGTTTCTTCAAATTGAGGCCGAAGGCTGAAAATTCCGTCAACAAAAGAGACATAAGGTGAAAACCCTGCCAATAAAAGAAACAAAGACTGAAAATCCCCGTCAAAAAGAAAAAAGGAAATTGAAACCGGAAAGAGACGAAAAGCCTCATCATCAAAAAACTGAAACAGACAAAGAGTTTATTTAGAAAATGAATTCTTTTAGTTTTTTCTGTACTTTCAATTAAAGATTTTTTTCTGATTTTTTCCAGATAAAGAGGCATCAAGGAGATTGAAAGATTGAATCCATGATTGCTTTCTTAGGACATTGGTGGGAAAGTAAAAACAATAGCTTTGACCAAAAATTTGATTTTCTCTGATCTCATGTTCCAACTAAAGAGAAAGAAAAATTCTTCAATTTTGTTTTCAATAAACACAGAAAATAAATTGTCGCTTTAAACACGATGTTCCCTGAAGAATATTTGACGCTTAATGTGAACAGCTTTCGATTGGGCTTAATTGGTTGAACTGTTTGATTGTTCAGGTGTTACTGGGCCCAACAATCGGCTTGTTTAATTGCCTTTTACCAATTATAAATGAAAAACAAATAAATGTTAGCGCTAAAAGAAATCCCTGTTTGATTGATGGGTACAGGGAAGAAAAGTAAACCTATTGCTATTTTCATCATCTAAAGTTAAAGATGTTAAATTGGAATTCTGTAAAATGTTGAATAACAAGGGAAAAAGTTCTTTAAGAAGACCTTTCAGAAAAAATATTGTCAAGTCAGAAAATATCAGAGGATGACGTGTCGACCTTTTGAAAAGAGAAAGATAAAATAGAGAGGAGCAGATTGATTTACATAAATAAAAGAGAAAAAAGAAAGAAAAAGGAGAAAAATGGAAAAGGGAAGAAAGAATGGAAGACAAAATGATAGAAAGAAAGAAAAACTTGTGAGAAGCAGAATACTGCTGAAAGAAAAGAACAAAGAAATGAAAAACCATAACGAACCTGATGAATATATATGATAGCTGCCTCCTCGTTGTGCGTATGACCATCAGAAGCTATCATTGTAACATACATACATACATATAGTGCTTGGACATAATAACCAACACTGCATAGTGACTCAGTTTCACGTTTTAAAAGATCATCATACAAACGTCTGACAATCTTTAGGAAAAATAACTCAGCTACGAGAGGGAACTTTGCTTATCTAACTTTTTTTATCATTGCACTCCAAGCAAAGCAATAAAAGCCGCTAAGATGCAAGGGGTTACTGAGAGTGAAAGAAACAAAGAGGACAATAAAAGAACTGGATTCAAATAGACAGAGGATGTCAATTTACACTGCATTTAAATTTTTGAAAACCGTAGTTGACAGCAAAGTAGGAAGCCGGAAAAGAGTTACACTAGTGGGGAGTGCGAGAACTTATGGTAACAAACTAGCAATTATGACACCTAGCTGCCAATCTAGTACTGCGCTGAAATTCATGAAGTCAAGGTACTAACGAGAAAAGAGTATCAGAACAATTACCATGAAAATATTTATAGAAGATCAAAGAGAAGCCACGTTACGGCGGTGGGAAAAGTGACTGAAGACGAGATGCCAGGTTAGGACGGATAAAGCTTCTAATTCTACTTTGAATTTTGTCAGAAATATCTAGATACATAAAAGACCAGATGTGGAAGCAATATTCAATGCACGGACGAGTGATAGAATTTTAAATGTGTAAGATAGATTCTGGCGAGAAAATTGTGTAGCACAACATAAGAGAGAGAGAAAAAAAAAACGTTGCTATTAGAGGACAGCAATTGATTCAATATAAAATCTTTTCACGTCATATCAGTGGAAAACGTGAGACTAAGAAGACACAGTGAGTTACCCTCCTGGATGTTAGCATCAGCTATATTGATGGAAAGCAAAAAAAGCTTCTTTAAGATGATCAATCGTTTTAGAGGCGTTAAAATTAACAAGGAAATTTTGACCCAGTTTCCAACAGATCTACCTATTTATATACGTTCACATCTATCTTATCCAGTACTTATCTCTAGCGTTATTTAATTTTTCCCATGTTCATCTAACCCTCTACAGAGTGCCTATCATATAAGCCACTGTTAGTAAATTGTTTAGTGTCCATTTGGCTGTAGATATTTTCAAATCTGGCAATTGTCATTCAAAATGCAAAATTTAAACACTTTATAAAGATAAAAACATAAATATCTTCAACTTGCAATTAAAATTGTCACGCTGTAAGCTATCGTTGATTGAATATATTTTTGTAGAAAACTAAGGCCAAAAATTTCAGCAAGCCGAATCGTTCGTCTTCACTATCCTATCATAAAACATAGCTATTGTTGCAAACAATCTACATTATTTCTTTTATAATAAGATCACATTATTTTGCAATTATATTAAATTCTTGAGAATATACACGATTGCAGTTTTGCAGCAATTCAACTACACAAAGTCACGAATTTATCAAACCTCGAAGGACCTTGTTTTTATATCAGTTCGATCGCCCCCGAATGCCCATACATTTGGATTTGTGCCTGACTTAATTACACCTTTAATCCGGTTCTAGATTTTCGATAGATTGTAAGGTGATTAGTGTACGTAATTGGCATTGCATATTCACTGAATTAAAGAACTCAAGTAAGGAAATTCCGAGTGTGTCAATTGGAAGTAAGGTTGTTACCGGGTTCATCCTTTAGGTAAATGAAAAGCGCTGCATTGTGGGTAAATGCAGCGGTGAAAAGAGGCGGGAAGGTCACACAGTTGGCAAACATGATACACGGTATGAACGCCAAATTACAAACAAGTGGTGTTTGTCCTACCAATTTGCACGAAGTGTTGTGTACAACTTTGATCTTTGAACAGCTGAATACACATAAATGGAGACAGATAAATAGAAAATGTAGATGAGTGTGTGTATTTGTGTATAGTGACGTATATATATTATTGCCTATATATCTATCTATCTGCTCCAGTGTGTGTGTGTGTGTGTGTGTGCGTGCGAAAAAATATAATTTTAATGTATGGTATATTTATGAGTAAAAGTACTCAATATCAGAGACAGAGCGTGTGTAAATATCAAAGTGGACACTGAGGTCAACAACGAGTGGTGATAGTCTGTATGATATATATATATATATATATATATATATATATATATATATATATATATATATATATATAAGATATAATAATAATGGGTAATATAACTGAAAATATAGGGATATTACGAGAATTTAACGTATTTTCAAGACTAGCAGAACATCTGACAAAAAGCTCTCACTAGATAACTTGAACGTTTCAAGATTTATTGAATAAATTCAGATAAATTACCATGCATTGTCTAAAATATAAAATTTCAAAAGAGAAATAGGATAATTGATAAGTTATAGAAACATAGCATAGGAATTAGTCTAACAGCTGAAGAGAAATCACAGAACAAACAAAAACAATTTAAAACCATTAACAGAAAATAGCTTTAAAATGTCACAAAAAGAAATTTGAGAAAGTTAAATGGATAAGCTTGAAAAAAATGATTCACCAGCAAGAAAATATTTAAAGAAACATATGCTGAGAATAAAAACAAAGGAAAAATGTAGAATATTACGAACATTGTTTTAATCCATGGACGCAATCAAACCACCTCCCATAAGTAAACATCATAAAGAGAAATGTTACTCAACATTAATTTTAAGTGATGATTGTAAAGCTTCATTGGATGAATCCTTGTCTTGTTTATATGTTTGTTCTTCATGGAATTAGTCAACCAACTTAACTTACAAAAGAAAGTGATGTAATGCTTTGCAGAAGTATTGTAGGGAGTAAAATTATTTTGATGATGTCAAGATAAATCTAGAGAATTATAATAATTTCTTGGATAAGACATTTTTAAGTTCTACCAGTAACAACCAAGATGCTCTAAGTTAATGATTATGTTCATGCATCACAACGCTCCTTCACATTCTGCAAAGCTGACTGTAGTCCATCTTGCTAAAAATGTTTCATAAAAACGAAAATAACGGAATATGCCTTGAAATCTAGAGGTATTAATTAAATAGAAAGTCGCGACAATAGAAAAGATAACAAACTCAATGTATGAAAGTCTGATGATGATTTTAAAATGTCAAGGAGTTCATATAAACATGTAAAATAATAAAATCATAATTTATTCAAGGCTATGAAATATTGTGGTAATCAAATACTTTTGTGTGTGTTCTGTCTTTTTGTTTTATTTATCAGTAACACTCTGAAAACAAGTTATGATCAATATTTTAATAAGTATTGACCACAGTTATATTTTTCTATTCTTACTATGTAGCAAGAGTGGAAAAATAAAAAACGGTAATTGCCGAAATAATAAGAATTTTCTTTTAAACGGTCAATGCTTGATTAATAATATTGTTTATAGAGCTAACATACAATCTGATAAAGTACAAAAACGTTGCATTGGTTCAATTGAAATGGACTTGAAATATAGGCTTTATAACCACAAACTAAGTTTAAGTAACGATTAATATAAAAATAATACTGCTCACTCAATATTACTGGAAATTAGAAGATGGTAGAATTATACCAAAAAGTTGGGAAATAATAGCTAGAGTTAAATTTTACAATGGTAAAGATGTAATCCTTGCCTTCTAGAAAATTTAACCATTCTAAAAATACAAATAACCCTAATTTATTAAAGACAAGAATTAATGGACACATGAAGTACTAAAAACAAATACCTCTTGAAAAAATGTTGAATCAAATAGATTTCAATTCAAGCCGTATATCTTCGTTTTTTTTTAAATATATATCGAAATTTATTTAATTTTTCTTCAGATTTAGATGTATGAGTGTATATTTACTAGTATGTAAAGTATATTTATATTTGCAAGTCTGTATTTTATATTCTTTCACTGATACGTATGTATATTTTGTCATTTTTGTCATGATAACAATAATAAAAATATAGTTAAGATAAGATATATTTACGGGTTAAAGTGCTCAATATCAGGGATAGAGCGTATGTAAATATAAATGTTAATATAGAAATCAAAAAACAACACTGATATATATACATACATACATACATACATACATATATATATATATATATATATATATATATATGGGTATTTTTATGTACGTGTACATATTCGTATGTATATGTATTTATCGAATGGACGAGCAATCTCTCCTTGAATGAGGAACGCCACAAATTTTACTAAGATTGAGTCGAATGCGTGAAACACAATGACACAAAAGTAAAAGTACCAGAATTTCTTTCTTCTTTTTCTTTCTTCACACACACACACACATATATATATATATATATATATATATATATATATAATTTTATTTTATTGAAGCTTTAAAAAAAGGAAAACGTTAAATTGATGAACGTTTCCTATTTGTCCTTTATCTTTCGTGTATATATATATAAAAATGAACATTGAAGTCAACATTCAGAGGCGACAAGCTGTTTGGATGCAATCGCCAGGCTGCCCGAACATGATAGTGAACATGTTGATATGCAGATAAATTTTCTAAATAAATCTTTGTATGTACAGCTTTTTATATCTATTTATCTAAATGTGGATGTATATATTTGTATATATAGATATGACATGATATTTGTGCGTACATTTGTATTATCTATCTGTCTATGTATCTATCCATCTATACCTTTTTTTTCTCTCTACGCACACCCACCCATATATATATATATATATATATATATATATATATATATATATATAATTTTATTTTATTATCCCCACTGTAAATAAATGGACTGCCCCGTCACTGTCATTACAGTATGGTATAAATATTAACATTTAAATTATTCAACGGTCAGCAACTGACGATTTCGTTGTACTGCCGCTGAAGAAAAATGTATATATACTATTAATATTAATTATAGCTCTGTTATTATACATCAAGCACAATTGTATAGTGCACAATCTGCATATATATATATATATATATATATATATATATATATATATATATATAGGTTGTATCAGAAATACTTTTACAAACTTTGGAGGTGGGTTGCTCACACCAAAACAAGGACAAAAATCCATAGAAACATATGTCCGAAAACATTTTATTTTTGTGCTATTAAGTTTAAAGAAAGTTTACGGTAGATGGCGCTGTGTTGCTGTGTAGACCAGGTTACATTTGTCATTCCTGTACATGTGTGACTAGTCTGTCTTCAACGTTTAAAGTGTGTAGTAGTGAGTTAAATGAGAAGTGTTCCGTTTAACAATGGCAGGATATTCATATTGTGTTGTAGAGTAGTTTTCACAGTGGAGGCTTGTAAATCAATAAGTCGTCCTAAAGTAGGTTCTACGTACAAAACGTTAGGAACTTGAAATAAGAGTTAATGACGCAGCAATCTAGTTGTGATGGTTGATACTTCAATGTCCGACAGACTCACACAACACCACTGAGCCCAACTGGCGACCGCTACTACTACTACTACTACTACTTATTATGTGTGGGAGAGTCTATTAATAATAGAATAGGTACGTCAGGTATAACATATTGTGAGAAGATATGATTTTTACATACGGCCGCACGAATGGTAATAGACGCGAGGCGGCACGGCTGTATCAGATTGCATTTCCAGACCGGAAGCATCTGAGTCAGCCAATTTTTGCTGCTGTTTATCGTCGCGTTACTGAGACAGGATCCGTGGCACCACAAACTATGGATCAAGGAAGACGAAGGACACATTCTACAGGCTATCAGAGACGATCCAGGTATCACTACACGTCAAGTGGCCCTAGCATGTCGTATATCACATAGTACCGCATCAAGAGCAGTTTCTGTATCCGTATCATTTGCAACGTGTGCAGGGCCTTTCGCCCTCTGATTACTCACCACGGGAGAACATTTGCCGATTATTTATTACACCAACTGCCGATCTCTTCAGATGGATGAGGCAACATTTGGAAGAGATGGAATAACAAATTTACACAACCAACATTTGTGGGCGGATCGGAATCCTTATGGTACAATACAAGCTAGAAACCAGCATCAGTTTACAATTAATGTGTGGCTGGAATTGTAGGTGACTGTCCTGTATATGTTCTCCCAGCACATCTTACAGGAGCTGTCTACAGGGACTTTATTTAGAACACAATTCCAGACCTGCTAAAGAATGTACCCCTGCTAATACGAAGACGCATGTGGTTCATGTATGCTGGGGCTCCGGCACGTTATAATCACATTGTTGACGATGCATTGGATGACATCTAACATGTAAGATGGATAGGTAGGGGAGGGTCGGTTCCATGCCCTGCACGTACCCTTTGGATTTTTATCTATGGGGCCACCTAAAACTATTGGTTTATGCAGCAGGCATTAATAATGCAGAGACGCTTCATCAAAGTGTCTGAAACCATTCGACACCATGTAGGAGTATTTGAAAGAGCTCGCCAGTCAATGATCCGACGGCTGCATGCGTGTGTAGAAGCAAGCGGAGGGCGTTTTGAACATTTGTTTTGAGTTGCTGTGTTGAGATACAACGATGGTTTTTGAACATATGGTTATATGGACATTTTAACATGTTTTGGTGTCAGGAAACCGCCGCCAAAGTTTGTAAAAGTATTTTTGGATTGTATCTTTGATTGTACATTTAACAGTGTCTACCGTAAACTTTAAACTTAAGTTTAAACTTAACTCAAAAACGAAGGATTGTGCAGACATATATTTATATGGACTTTTGTCCTTGTTATGGTGTGGGAAACCCGCCTGAAAAGTTTGTAAGAGTATTTTTGGTACGCCATATATATATATATATATATATATATATATATATATATTCAAACAAGTTTTATTGAAATCGATCAACAACTTATGTCAGTTTTTATTACATTTTTTCAGTTTGCGTATTTATCACACATTCGGATCAAATTCAATATATTTATAAACGCTGTAATTCTAATTAAAATATATGTATCAAATAGAAGTGACTCCATGCGTGTGTGTGATTATTTTTTTCTCTTTAAGAATTTCTTAAAAAGTAACGACATTGTTGTTTAACAATTTCTGACTAAGAATACTGTGTTAAACATTTTTAAACTCCAATTTATTTTATCATTTCTTTATTGTTCAGTGACAGAGAAGTGACAGTAAAGGAATTACTTTTGCTTACTTCATCACTATTGTCTTCTGTGACACTCAAAGTACTTCCCTTGAAGATATACACTTCATAAGGTAACGGTTCATTTACTGGAAACATTTTTAGAACCCGTTTCAGGAATACCATTCAGAAATGTAATCCCGCGTTTCTGGATGTCAGGATGTCGCCTTGAAAACATCACGTTTCTTCCCCGGGAATAACACTGTCACACATTTCTGGATTATTCGAAAGATAGGATGAAATGTGAAATCTTCGTTGTTTCTGCTCATCAATCACGATTCAAGGTTTCATATTTGATGAATTTTTCTAATTCCTAAATGTACTGTTGGAATCTGCCGCACTTTTTTCTTATTAATATTCTGCTCTACTACTTATCAGTTGGAGTCACAAGGAGACAAAAACAGTTTAAAACTTCGATAGATAAAGGTCGGCACAAAACGTGGGGGTTCAAGGTAAACCAAACATCAATCCATAGATGAGGAACCATCATGATCCAAATATCCGTAGACTGACCTAGGCTAGCTCACACATTGTATAGTTTTTGTGTAGTTCAATGATATATTGGTTGTAAGTGTTATGTAAACTTCCAGAAACAGGATCCCAGGCTGTTTCGATTTGAATCTCTTTAGCGATCCCATCTACAACTTACAGAAGGAATAAAGAAAGAACTAAATAAATTCTTAGACAGGGAGGGTAATCAGAAACTATTTTCCTGTTGGAACGTATCGTCTGGAAACCTTTCACTGTTTTTATGTTAAAAGTGAAAAATTATTTCAATTAAGCTCAGGGACAAATAAGAAGAAATAAAGACTTGAAAACATATGTCGTACTTATCTTTCCAGTAGCAAGTATTTACTTCTCTTGAAAAACAGAAATCAAAGTTGTTGGCCTTCAAATGAAATCTGACATTATCCGCTAGCGCTGTTAGAGAATGCCCACTGGCGCTATTAAGCAGGGACAATATATTCATTTGTCTAAATATGCTAAAATGTATCTCCTTCATCTTTATTCGATTCATTCATCGCCATTGCATTATCGTAACATCATTAGAATTATTCTTTTCATTCATAAAATAATTTACTTCTGCGTACATCAAACTTTCTAGAAATTAGAGTTTGTAAGTTTCGTGTAGAGTTTAATTAATATAATCGCCATAAAAACGAGTGATGTCTCTCTAAGAGTAAGTAATAAGAGAGAGAAATAGGAAGACACAGAGAGATGCATTTAACTAAACAATACTGCTTGGTATGTCGTTTTTATCTCGAAATTTAAACAATGTTTAAAACACTTGTTCCGAAAAACGATGAGTAGAGATAAACATACAGAAATAAGGCAAGTCGAATGATGTTGTCTTTGTCCAAACAATTCGAAGAGACCCTATCACTAACCTTACTTGAGTAAAAGAAAATAAATGTATAGTGCCAAAGTTTTCGTTTCTTTCAAGTATTTGGTGATTTTCAACATTATTTCTGTGTCTATTGGGCAAATACAATTGTCCTTTTTAGATTTGCAATAGATGATAGGTCAGCAGGTGCGACGTTTTCGAGTACTGGTCAATCACAGTGTATGTAAAGAATATTGTTGGTGTTTTAGCTTGACATATTTTTTTAGGTGGCGGGAAAAGTGAATCATTCAGTTCATTTCTTTGCTGATGGTCAATGGCATAATTATAACCTTGGGGAAAGTATACGGAAATAATTATAGAAAAAGTAAAAAAACGTGATACGTCAATTCAGTTGAAATAATATATACAAGCATTCACCATTAAAGAAGGAAGCGCCAGCCGTAGAGCAATATTTATTCTTGCAGGACGTTACAACTACTGCAAAAAATACTACAAATAATATTAGGGCTCCTAATTATTCTGAAAATCTTTAAGCATGCAAGGAAGTTCATAAAAATGCAAAGGAATAGTAGAATAAAATGCCGGATGACAATCTCCAGTCGGCGTCAACATAACGAGAAGTATGAGTGCCTCATCGTGATATAATGGTCAGCAAGCTAGATTTGTAGAATTACTTGTACTTCATACTTTTGATCTTGTGCCAGAACTAAGCTCCATGTTTCGTAAATAACAGTATAAGAAAACGTATCTTCAAAGGGAATTTCCCATCATTTCAATAATCCTATTTATTTGAGAAATTTCAGAGAATATAAACTAAGTTATAGGGAAACTACAACCCTCGAATGAATAGAGATAATTTTTTAAAAATACTGAAAATTAAAAAGAAAAAAAGTTGTGGAGGCTTTGATGCAAATTGAATCTTCACTCACAAAATCAGAAAGGGCGTCAGAAAAGATAAATATGCAAAGACAGAGGACAAAAGGAAAGAACAGCAGTAACTATGAAACTCTGAAGTTAACAGGACATTAAACAGAAAAGAGTATCACGAAATACTAGAAGTGGATTCAATCAAGCAAAATGACAGAATGTAAAAGGTAGAAAAGTTATGAAAAAATTTTAGAAACTAAAATAAATAAAAGAAAAACAACGAAAGAAAAATTTGTGGACATTATCAATTATGATATATTGAGTTTTTCTAAGACTCTGAATAAGAGAAGTACTGAGGAATGTAAATCGAAATATAAGTTGATGATAATGTATGAAGTTTTGTATTCCAGTGATATCAATAGACAATATGCGGGGTATGAACAGGAAACTAGCAGTGAGGATTGTACCGATGTTGATATCAAAAGACTTTGAGGATTACACGATGCAATGGACAGTGATGACAACCAAAAATTACAGGAAAACTGATAAGAGTATAAATTCGCAACCAGAAATGTTTAAATCGGGAAACAAAAATGAGAAAAGAAAACAACTACACGGACATACAACCAAAAGAGATTCGTTAAGGGACATCGACATGACTGCGAACAGGAGAAAACACTATGCAATGAAACAACTGTACGAAGGCTACGATAAGCAGGATACAACAAAATAATAAATGTCAAACTCCGTGAAAAAGATGTGAAAATCTTACAATAAACAAAGTTAGCAACTTGGCTTAGTAAAAAGTACAAAATAAACAGGTGTGGGTGTCGAAGCTGATTCATTGGAAATTGAGGTTTTGACTATTCAAACAACTTTTAGAAGTACAAAACAAAATCTGTCTGAGAAAATGAAAAAAAAAAAAAAATCCAAACGATTCGCCCAGTCCAGTTGAAAAGAACAGATGTAGTTGTTATGAACAAAATTTGTCAGTATGTACTGCGGTTTCAGCAAACAACAGAGTAAAAGTGAAGAAAGTGAAAAGCGGTAAAAATATCTGAACTTTCCAAGAAAACTGAAATAATCGTGAAGCATGAAGGGAGCAATTCTACCCATCATCATTGGTGCACTCGGAACAGTCCCGAAGAACCTTTGAAGAAGTTCGAAAACTTGGAAATCGGAAAAAGAATCGAAATAATCCAAAAGACATCATCGTGTAAAAAATACGAAAAGAAAGAATTAGTAAAAAGTGACAAAGACGAAGAAAAAAGTTTGTGAAGGAAAGTGAAGGGGATTAAAGAATGAAGAGAAAAAGTGTGAGCGAGGAAAAAACATGTAAATAAAAAACATCGCTTCCAACTGATTAATTTTGGTCGGTAGAATTTGATGATAACCGTCTTTCGTGTAATCGACCAAATCTAACAGGAAGACGTCGAGATGGAGGTGTAAAACATTTTATGAGCCTAATCGTCGAGAGATGATAATCAACAGGAAATTATGATGGGCGTCACTTTTTTTAAGGAAGGATTCCATTTGTTTCCCTTGTATTCATTTGATTTAGAAGTCTACAAGCAAATGAAATTATAGTGGAAGTTACATTAACAAACGTTTAAGGAGGGTACTTGGTGCGGAATCCAAATTAAAAATATATATTTAGATGTTAGCCCTTGACTTGTAAGAGTCAAATATATCATCATCATTATAGTTTATTCATCTGTTCATTATTATTATTATTATTATTAGCACAGGAGAAATCGAAGAGAAGTAATTCACAAATGAACACGAAAAGAAAGTCAATAGCTATATGAAGAAGACATATAACACAAAAATAATGAAATTTTATTCATATTTCAACTTTGTTTTTATACAAAAGAAAAATACCCTCGATGTTTAAGTAACAAAAAAGCGTTCTAAATTTACTCAGATTTAATATTCACAATTACTGTGATCATTTTTATTCTCTTGAATACAGTGGAATAGACTTTTTATTCATCAATCACTGATAACCAATAATTAGTTTCGTCACGTTACTTTTCTCGTTTAAAAAAACCTAACTACATGTTTATCGATCACGCAACCTAGTCTCACTTATTAGTAATGAGATATTCCGTTGTTATGGTAGCATGAACAATTTCTCAACCACTGGAAATGAATATGCCTCGTGTGGTTATAACATCTTATATCTAATTACTAAGTAATTAGACCATGTTTCCAATGTATTCTTTTTTATTTCTTTTGATTCGTATAAACTTTCTTTAGATACTTTTTACTTTTACTTTTTAAACACAAATCTTTCTATACGATCCTTCTTTCTCATCGGGAAGATGCAATAAAGGAGGCTAACCTGAATTGCTTATTACATTTACTGGGGTTAAGTTGAACCTTAGAGTCTCAAATAACGTATGATAAAAATATTTCGAATATTTTCTGATTTTCAAATTTGAACACTAAACGTTATTTTTCTCTATTTTAGTTTTTTTCTGTGTATATAAATCCTTTAGTGGTGAGACTGGATTGACTTCTCCAGGGCGCAGGTCTGGGAGATGATATATGGAAGCTGTGCACTGTCCAGACCACATGGCTCCATACCGACAAGATCCAAAAGAATGCAGATTATTACATTTGGGGCTGGTTTGGCTGCAGGAGATGCTAGAAGTGTTAACAGCCAACCACCTTTAAGACTCCACTCCAGATTTTCTGTCTGAATATACTCCCATAGTCTTTTCCTTGCTTGGATATGGCCGCAAGGGAGCGGAGGACTAAAATCAGGGTTTTCCTTCTCCTAGATGGACTGACAGCGCCATCTAGCCAAAGCAGCTGATTATGAGATGCCAGTCGTCTTTCGTCCCTTCTCTGGTTGGGAGCTGAACTTAGTTGTCAGAGGCTATTTGAGACACATTCCATTGGAGCATTTTATAAACAGTGAAAGCTTGTTCCCACTATCACCTCTGGCTATGACAACCTTTGGAACATATATAATGTACATATATAAACATTACGGTATGCACTTGATTATCTCGTTGTAAATGTGTAATTTCGTATTCTTACCTGATATTCTCAACATAAAATGAGTAAAATGTTCACAAGAGATAATTTCCCTGATTGTGATTTTATTTCTTGGACATAACGTCAAGAACTGGTTCCTTTCCTGTGTCGAAGAAGAACCCAGAAATTATTTTGCCACTTTTATTGAAATATCTGGGCAGACACTGAAGGAATCATGTGGCGCCTTGAGAACCACTTTTGCTTAAATATATTCTAAACTTTAACTTCAATGATAGAAAGAAAATCTTTGAAGTAGGATATGCTTAAACAATGAACGCCAAAGAAAAATGGAAGGCTAGAGTAGACGAGATATCGCGCTGTCGGATTTGCTACTAGTCGGACGACTTACATTTCGCAACTCTCGCCACACTTTCCCATGGCGCATTTCATATTCTTGGACATGTGAATAAATCATAGCTGAGTTAAGGCAGATAATTAAGGTTTGTAAGATTATGATTTAGATAAAATAACAGATAAAAATAAAGAGAGAATGCGTCGGGAAAATCAAGTATGACTTCGGCTTGAAACATCGATATCAATCTCTCAAATCCGTTTATAATTTAACTCAATATAGAACTCGGTGAGGATTGTACTCACTGCGCTACGAGACTGATTAGCTTACCGCCGATTTAAGTGCACTTAAAATCGATATTTATTTAGCTTATCTTCGTCTAGTATAATGTCCCAGTAGTCTGCGACATTGATTTGCTAAGAATCACCTTTCAGTAAGCATCTTAATGTTTGTATTGTAGTATTACCACATCGACCAATTAGATAAAGTACATTTTAGGCATGTTTCACTTCACACACTTCGAATTATCATCCTTTTTTCTAACTTTACTCAATTTAGCGTGTTCTTATGAAATCCTTGTTATTGAAATACTGGAGTAATCTTGAATTTCTCTAAGACTAACATCAAGAGACATGGAATGGAAATCTAGGTTATCCACAAACGAAATCCACAAACAAAATATGTACAGAAAGAATGCTCCTATAAGGCGCATTCTTTCTGTAATTCTTAATTCAAGATTACTCCATGATTTCATTCACAAGGATTTCATAAGAACAAATAAAATAAACAAATACACTAGTTTTTTTCATCATTTAAGGTTTGGATCCAATAGTTCGATTCTCATTAAATAGAATTTGCACATGAAGGTACGAACTTTTGTTTATGTTCCATTTAAATCTAATGAGAAGACAGACAACAGGTATTTCCACTAGTATAGACGAACAGTAGAAATAAACGCGAATATGATCATAGCAAGGTAGAGTTGAAAAGAAAATCAGTTATCTCTTGAATTCACTAATTGTTCGATGTTTTAATTGCTAAGAATGAACATTGGATAGAGTGTGATTAGTAAGATTCTCAACTTCGAAAAATCTTTGCTTATCAGTGAAAATATTTTAGCTACTTTTCCTTTACTTAACTTTTTATTATCATAACTTTTTAAAGGATGGATTCTTCAGCCGTTGGTAAAAATAAAATCACTTTATCAAGTATTTGTACAGTGAGACCAATATTGGCATAAGGGCTCATTTCTAGAGCTGTAAATCAGAATATATTTACTAAATTTAGTTTTGTATTTCTCAGGATGAAATAGTAGATAAGCTAATCTTTCTGTTGAAAAGGTTCTGTCTGCTTTTTTTTTACTTTAATAATCACTATTCGAAATTTTGATTTTTACTTTTATTCAAACAGCTGTCCACTTTGACTCATAATAATTCAAGAATTAAGTTCTATTTAATGTATTACGACTGGAGAAAAAAATCGGTATTTACTTACCAAATCCCATCAGAATAGTTTTCCGTAGTGTGAACATAGATTTGAATTGTAGCGAGCGACAAATGCGGAAGTATCTATTGATACTGATTGCAGTCAACGACATGACGCTAGCTACAAAACTGACCATGTTTATATATCCGAGGACCACGCAGGAAATCTTGGAGAAGGGCCAACTGCCGTAAAAGATGGCATAGATAGTCATAGGCATATTTACGACGGCCACAACAATGTCGGATGTGGAGAGGCACAAGATTAAATAATTAGAATTATTCCGTAGGGAACGTGTTCGCAGGATAATCGTACATAGTAATGTGTTGCCTGAAAAGGCAAATATGCATATGCAAATAAGAAATAGTCCTTCGTAAATCCTCATATCAGACCTGTGGGTTATGGATTCAGGTAACAAATTGGGAGATGAGAGCGATTCAGCGGTCTGGCTGTCGAAAGGAGTCCACCTGTATCAAGTACAATAGATACATATATAGATATACAAAAGGGAATTTATATTACAGATTGAGCTACACAGTAAATATCGACATGCACATTTAAAGAAACATCTACAACATCTGGCATATGATGAAAAATACTTGTAAACTGAAACCAAATTTATTTGATTAGATTAATGATGCCAATATTTCAATGTCTATTTTAACTAATTTTAAAAATGTTTGAAAAATTGAGCTGAATATTAAAAATAGACTACACTTTTATTTTATTTAATTTACTAATTTATTTATTTATTTTTTTGTTTTCGAATCGTGTTTTTCAGTTTTTTGCATACGTTAAGTAATGCTTTGGTGTTGAAATTGAAATTATTTTCTGCATGAGTTCGTGCTGAATTGCAGAAGTATTAATTCTTACATATCAAATATAAACTATCCATAAGATTTGTGGTAGAGTAACCAACTATTGGCAAAGAAGATCGCAGAAATTCAGTTATGACTACAATAACTAAAGTAAGCTAAAAAAAATACTTAGATTTCAGGTGAAGTTAATGATTGCTTAAATTTTTCAGGCCATCCCATAAGTTCTGTCCGAATTTTGAATAAAGAAAACAAGTAACCAAATATTACATTTAATTACAGATTCAATCAACAATGTATTTTCCCTGATTATCTATGACTTCCTTCCATCTATTAACAAGCTTACTAATTCCATTACTGTAAAATTCCTTTGGCTTTGATTCGAAGAACTCACAAATGTCAGTTTTAACCTATTCCTGTGTTACAAAAGCTGTTTCTTCCAAATGATTCTGTAAGCTACGAAACAAATGGTAGTCTGAAGGAGCAAGATCGGGAGAATAAAGTGGATGAAGAATTTTCTCCCAACCAAGTTCTTCGATCTTTTGTTACGTGATTCTTGCTGTGTCGGTTCGCGCATTGTCCTGATGAAACATCATCCCTTTTCGATTCACTAGAGCAGGTCTTTTTTTCCTCAAAGCTTAGTTCAAACGCTCTAATTGCTGACAGTATATTTGAGCATTAATTGTTGCATTAGGTGGTAAGAATTCAAAGTGGATTATTCCTTGCCGATCCCACCAGATTGAAAGAAGAACCTTTTGCCCATGAAGTTCCCTTCTCGGCTGTTGCTGGGGTCATTCCCCTTTACCAAGCCACTGTCTACGACGCTTAACACTTCGATAAAAGATCCATTTTTCGTCGCCAGTCACAAGTCTATCCAAAAAAGGTAAAACAAGTTGGCGAGAATGGAGAGAAGAGCAGATGTCAACTCAGGACTTGAGGTTGTTTTCAGACAATTCATGAGGCACCCATTTTCCAAGTTTAGGAACTTTTCCAAGTTGTTGAAGATGACGATGAACAGTTGTATGGTTTGAACTGAGAACCACTGTCAATTCCTCAACTGATAAAGCAGGATTTTCTTCAAGGGCCGCTTCAAGAAGCTTTTCATCAAACTCAACTGGACGTCCGGTTCGATCTTCACCTTCAAGGGTGAAATCTCCACCTCTGAATTTCGCAAGCCATCTTCTGCAAGTTCTTTCATTCACACATTCCTCTCCATAAACTGAGTGAATGTTTCTAGCCGATCTGGCTGCTGAGTTTCCTTTCTTGAACTCATAAAGCATTATGTGCCTCAAATGATTCTTCGGTACTTCCATGTTAGTAGGGTTTTAATCAAACAAAATTTAATTTTATTGTTCTCTGAAATAAAATTTGATCAGTTTAAATGCATCTAAACATAAAAATAACGTTCAGCTCCATTAGACATTATAAAATACTCTTTAAATTTCGTTCATTTTAACAAAAAGTTAAAATTCGGACAGAACTTATGGGATGACCTGATATATCATAAATATTTGATTGTAACCAGTATAGCAAATATTTTCTCTGCTGACTACTCGACCCCGCCCCCCGAAAAAAAAAAACTTCGTCGTTTTGCTATAGTTGAACTGATACAAATGTTAGAAAGGTCTAAAAAGTGTTGAGGTCTAAATACTTTAATGTCAATTACCGGTTGTTGACAATTGATACGACAAATATCTAAGAATAAAACAGCTGAATTATGTCAGAGTGTTCTTCATCATGGCGGTGAGCAAACATCCATGATCTTTCTGAAACTATCACCTGATCAGCGAAGTTAAAGCTGTTTAGAAACGAATGACTGTAATGAGTATACAGAATATTGAAATACTCTGCAGTTAAAGAATATTGATTGGTTGCAAAGATAGGACACGTGTAAGAGATACGATATAAGTGAGAAACACGTCGTATGAAATTACAGATGAAGTGAAATGGTACCCGAAGTTATCAAGAAATATAAACACCCTAATGTCTAGACACATGTTCAGTTGCTTTTCCCATATCAAATCCTACGAGCAATATCAAATGAACTTTACACATGAGAGATTATTTTCCCTTGTTTATAGGATCAAAATGAAGAAAAAAAAATGAGTAGCAAGAAGAGTTTATTGCGTCAGCATTCGAAATGACGTGGGCTTGTTGCCTTCAAAATCACATTGGGTCTTTTAGCATTTACTTATTTACTTGGATTCGAATATCAAGCAGACTATATATATATATATATATATATATATATATATATATATATATATATATATATATATATGTGTGTGTGTGTGTGTGTGTGTGTGTGTGTGTGTGTTTTCTATTCATTGTTTCGAACCATTTATCTGGTTTTCGGGGAGAATTTGAATATAAATTGTTCAATGTCTTTTGAGCGTTTTCAGCTTTCACAATGTCGTAGTGTGAATCACATTGCCTACATGCATACAGATATCAACTCGATGCAGGGCTTGGCCAACATGATTACGTGATGAACACACCTATTCTCGCAGGACTCTACATACTCACACATGTTCTAGGACATTACCATTCATACTGGCAGGCATATAAACGCTCATAGAACAGTAATAGTGGTTAAAGTGTATAAATAACTTTCTCAAAGATAAGGTAGTGTCATCTAACTGCTAAAGAATCTGGCAAAATAATTAAACAAAAATTTTGAAATTGAAACTGAAAAATGTGACACATTAAAACTACTGTTATAATAACTCGATTCCTGGGTACGATAAAAAAATACTGACAATAACATTAACAAGATCCCTGGAAGCCCCTGTTTAAAATAGATGTAAAAAAAAATGAACTGTGCAGAAATGCTCATCTACTCATGAAAGTATTATCAATGCAAAGAAAATATAAAGTTTACATGTTAAGTATCATGCATATATTTTCTACTTTGTCTTAACCAAAATCTCGTGTTATGAACCAGTAAGGGGCTCTATACTGAACAAATCGAATAATATTTTTGTTGTTTTTCATTTAGTTTTTCTACAGTAAATTAAAAAAAAATCAAGATTGTTTTTATTTTTTCAAATTACGTTTTTAGCGCTTTCCTCACTTTTTCTGGTCCTAGTAACGCTGCTATATATAAATATATATAAATATATAAATGCAATGACTTTTACGAAAAATTTATTATGTCAAAGATGTTAAACAGGCATTAATAGTAATAGTACAACAAGATTTTAAATGAAGGGAATTATTTGAAACCCATCAAAAATAAAACAATATAAAGAGAAAAAGTACGTTAGAAAGTGGATGCCGATGTTTCAGGATACTCGAATGAAACTGAAGCTATCGAAAAACTGAAATATATCATGATCTTATCATAAACTAAAAGGAAAAAGTATTACATGTATTACATTCGTATTCACTACCATGCTATTTATTAAAAATATTATTGTAAGATAGAGGAACCAAGACGAACACAAATAAAAATGAACAAATTTAAAGAAAATCTCTTCCTACCAGAATCAAATTGGAATGATTATTCTTCATTTAGACTCGTTGCTTACATATAAGTCACCCAACAATAACTGTAATAAAAATATCTACTCCGAAAAATGTTGTCTGAGGTATAATCATACTGTGTTGAGTCGAGGCAAATGCCATGACGTCATCCAAAGAACGTCTCTCCTATCTATATTAGTCATATGAAACCCTTAATCTTAGATGGGGGCAAACGCCAATCGGCTCGATTTAGGATTCAGCCTATTGTTATCCCCATTATTCAAACAAACCATAATCTTTAATAAATGACAGATATTTAGACACAATGTACTTAGATGATTCTCTACAAGGATAACTTTTGACACATTTAGAACGAGAATTCCTACAAACAGAATTGGTAAATTCAGAAAATTTAATAATAGTCCATTTGTATTTGAAAAAATGTTGCAGTGGTAATTTTTAACGATTTTATTATTGTTGCCATTATCAACTCAAGCTAACATATTGTGAAAGTTGATGCTTCAAGTCATATTTTAAGAAAAATATTTTGCCCAAATAAACAGGATTAGAAACAGATTGTTCCGGCGTTTGTCTTTGTCAGCGATTAAGAAGTTCCTGCATCTGCAGAGGACATCTTGAGCTCTGTTTTGCTTTGAGTTGCTATCCATCCTTCCCCTCCCACGCTTTATATCGAGAACCTGGTTGAATACTGACCAATAATAATAACAAGAACAATGCCGACTGTTTCTCAGAAGCTAAATCTGGACCTGGTAGGTGTGATGGAGTGTGGGACCAACCTTAGTTATGTCGGCGGAAACTCAAGTACTTGACGCATATACTTCAGCCAAGGAAGTACTTCCCTCCACCTAGTCAGGATCTACCCCCATTATGCGTACCTACGCTTCCCTTAATAACGTTTGTTTCTCGCTAACAATCTTGCAATCTTGTCATATAAGTACTTTTTTTCACCATTTGCAGTTTTCTATAACCTCCATCCCCTCTTTTCTTCTTTTTCTTCTTCTGTTTTCTTTATTCTTATTCCCAACCATTCGTACAATGCCAAAATATATCGACAAAAGTTGGTCCGGATATTTATATTTACTAAGCTTAGCTTGGCTTAGTCTGACAAAAGCTTACAACTTTGGGACACTCAATAAAGATCGAATTACTTACGGTAATAATGATCTACTTGACTAGCTTACTAACCTCTATATTTTAAACTTCGAATGAATTGGTTGACGTCTTCAGTACAAACCTCGGTGAAGGAAATACGTCGTTTCAGTTCAGTTGAATATTAACTGTATATTTCCTGACATTATTTTCTGAAATTATATAACTATAAATTATAGTAAAGAAAAGAAAAATACAACGTATTCTGTTTAGATCAAACTTGGTGTTTTGAAATAGTTCTACTGGGTATGTATAATAATTAACTTCTTTTAACCCTAGTGTATATCTGTCTATAGCAGCAGTAGAATGCGTATTAGATATGAGGTTTACACAACTACACAATCTATTATAACATAAATCTCATTTATAAGTCCGTCTTAATTACTTTGTACTTAATTTTTCTAGAAATACAAATGTATTTTCTTTTCACATAAAAACGAATGTTCTTCTGTAACAAACTAGGAAAACGAGCGTATTTCGGATTATTTCTCTTTCAAGGTAATTTAATAAATACACCTTAATCAAACGCTATAAATGAAACAGATTTAAATTTAAGAAGAGAAATTAAACATAATCTTCGAATGCTATTTTTAAAAAAAACTTTTCTCTGATTAGTTCTTTTTTCATATTGACTGAACAACGTCTTCAGGTAATTTTGCAGCGAATTTTTAGGGTAAAATTAACTGTAGTTTGAACAGGAGTGACGCTTGCTAGATCGTCGGTCTGGAGTGAAATTACGAATTAATTTAGTCTCTATTGAAATTCTTATCTACTTATCAACTGGCCGACTTACAAACTAAATAAACTGATGCAACTGTCACAAATTACCTTAATGCCCAAGGATCCATAATTAATTCTTTTTGAATGGAATTTATCTGCGCCATTCAGAAACATATAGACACAATTCCAAAAGTCAAAGTGTTCAGAATATTGGAGTTCATAGGGAAAGTAAAAAAAAAAAACTTAGGGTCAGTGATGATGAAATGATACTAGCTTGATTCTTGAAGTACTGAAAGTGACAAGCCATTCAACTATTAGAGTTGGATTAGAGTGATCAGATGCCAGAATTCAATCATCCTGAGTTTTGGAGACGCTTCCATAAACTGTGTTATCATCTGCATAGATGTGTACCAATGATCTGACTGAGAATGTTCCGAAACAGATCGTTAATAAAAAGTACATAGAGGTCTGGGCCGATGAGAGAGCCTTGCGGGACGCCTGCATTGATCTCATGACCGTTAGAAGACTGGTCATTTACAAAGACCTTCACCTACCTGAGAGAAATTGCATAGACTCACCCATTGTTGAAATCAAAGTTACAGTACTCTCGAATTTGTGTTCCAAATAAATTAAACGATTTAGCGACGGGATGCGTGTATATTAACGTAATTCGCAATATTTTTAAATGGTTTTGTTCGTTTTGTCAATCTAACCCATTTTGTATCAAGGCTATGCTTTAACTACGAATTCCGGTATATCCTATTGAGTAAATTTTTCATTTCCTGTACCTAATTCGCTTGAAAAAGGTATAAAATCATAAGTAAAATATCACCAACAAATAATAATAACAAAAAAAACTTGAAAGCAATTAGAATTTAACATGTATTCAGTCAAAACCTATAAAAAGA